>BMAO01029410.1:0-42381 GCA_019973975.1 Trichonephila clavata | reverse complement strand
AAATATACCCTTAGGAAGTTAATTTTAACATTCGAATGCACTCTTACCAACTCCCGCCATTGTTTCTAAAGAAGAGAAAACAGTAACGGATCTTAAAAACATTCTTGTTTTTGTTGTTATTTATTTATTCGATTTATTTATTTATTTCATTTTAACGATAGATTCAATGAACCGTAATAAAATAAAGCTCGAATGGAAAAAAATTAAAATAAATAAATAAAAAGATTAGCCTTTTAATGAAGGTTTCGTGACTTTATTTCACCATTTTGAACTGAAGTGAAATGATTTTTTTTTCTTGAATTTTATATTCTATAGCTGCAGACGATATTTTTCGAAGACAAAAGAAATTAAAAGAGCGCCATTTAAATTTCGCTAATAAATAGTCAAGAATAATCTCGAACACCGTACATAGAATAAGAAAGAATGAAGAAATAGAAACAAAAAAATAAAATAAATTTGAATAAAAGATAACCAAGCCCATTCTTTTGCCGGGTCCTTCATAATAGATAGACGTTTTATTGGAAGTCTTCATAATTACTGCGCTAACGAATGAAAACATAAGGATAATTAGGCTAATTGCTTAGCAATCTTTGCGAAAAGAAAACATAGTCTAATGAAAAGACGGCGAACGACAAGGCTCTAACATTCCCTCTTTCTTTTGTTGCCAAATGAACTGTGAAAGAAACTGGTAACAAATGGGGTTTAAAAGCAATTGTTTTATGCGATCTTTGTTCTCAGTGAATAGTTTGCTTTGGAGACGTAGGATGGCTAATGGCGACATTAAGCGAAGAATAACTGCGCATTAAGGCCGGGATAAAGCATTAATTATTTCTGGAATGATATAAAAATGATTGAGTTGGAACAAAAAGGAATTCAAATTGCTCTTTTAGCATTCCATTGATGAGTATCAACTTAATGAATTGGATTCCTTTTTATTATCGGGAAAAGGAATGTCGCGGACTTGCTGACAAAGGTAATTGTGCAGTTCTGAAAAGAAAGCTTTAATGGAGAATCAGCGTGAATATTATTAACACAAAGTAGGATTTAGTTTAATAAGCCGTATTCATTTTGTACAGCCCCCGAGTTTAGTTGTGTGTTTGAGTGTGAAAAATTGCGCCGTGTCACACGCGAGTGTAATAAAGTAATCTTCTTAAAAGTAACAACAAAAAAAGGGAGTAATATCACGAAAAAGTCTTTTCATAATTCGAAACTGGGATACTTATCGAGATTTGCATAATTTATGGCCTGGTAGAAATTCGAATTCCACATTTTCTTCTTAGGGAATTAAAAAGTAAGCAAAATTTAAGTATATCCATTCCTTAACTTCTTTTGTCAGCGTTTTTTTTATTTATTTCTTGAAATAAATTGATCATTGGGAAGACATTTAACAACTTTAAGCCTATTCATTCTCATAAATTTAATGAAACATGTATTGAAGATTGCCCACAGAAGTTGACTGAGTAGACAGAACGCGCAATAAGTTCAAGACCAGATAGCATCAAAATTAATTCGTGAACTGTTGCCAAAAAATGGATTTATTAATGGAGTTTCAAATACGGCAGTGGCGTAACGGAGAATATCAGGGCCTCACTGCAGACTCAGGTTTTGCCTTTAATATTTTATAAATTGGTAAAATATATACTTGGCTTTAGTTAGGTTTGTATCCTCGAGAATCCTGCCCCCCCCCCCTGCGAATCGAGGCTGTGTGTTACGCCACTGCCTAGAGGTTATGGTCACGAACTCGTGGCCAGCGTGTCATACATTCGAGCTCTGGTGCCACTGAAGATCTGTTATGTAGAAGTACTGATGCACGTTAAATATGTCGAGGCTAATTTCCTCCCGTTGGCTTGGTGTGGTAGCTTAATAACTCTCAGAGCTGCGTATAAAAAGACAAGTATAACTTCATTTTGGAAAGAGTTTTTGTAGAGAATCCAATGATCATTTTTCTCCTGCAGCCTTTTATCTCAATTTTTAATCAATGGTCCAGACTGAAGTACTTTTATGAGCCCCATCATTTGCTGTTTATTCCTCTTTATGAAGTCCATCATTCATTCTTCGTTCTTCTTCATCGTATCTTCATTCATCTTTTATGCAGTCAGCTGATCTTAATTTGGAACAGTTAGTACATACTGAGGTAACTTAATAAATCTGTCATTCATTGTTCACTATTTTTCATAAAGGAGATCTGTCATCCATTGTTTGTTCAACTAAATAAGGAACACATCATAACTCATTCATCTTCATCTCAGTTTTTTCAATGTTCTTTGGCCGTGCAACTAGTGACTGCATAGCAAGCAAAGAATCAGGTATTTTTAAAGCCTTTCATTCATCTTCGAAAAGTCCTTATTTTCGTTGTTTTATTAAGCAGCAATGTTTTTGTCAAACACATAATGAGGTATCTTCATGAGTTAACCATTCACTGTCCCCTCTTCTTCATGAAGATTATTATTCATTGTCTGTTAATCTTCGTGAGGTCCATCATTCATTCATTCTTTTTTGCACTCATCATTTATCTATTCTTTTTATGATTCCATTTTTTTTTTTTTTTTTTTTTTTTTTTTTTTTTTTTTTTTTTTTTTTTCGTGAGGTCCATCATTCATTCATTCTTTTTTGCACTCATCATTTATCTTTTCTTTTTCATGAGGTCCATCATTTCTTGTTCTTTTTTTCTTCACGAGGTCCATCATTCATTGTCCCTTCTTCTTTGAGGTCCATCGTTTATTGTTTCTTCTTCTTCACGAGGTCCATCATTCATTGTCCCTTCTTCATGAGGTTCATCATGTATTGTCCCTTCTTTTTCAGAGATCCATCATCATTATCTTTTTTCATAAAATCCATTCATTTATTTTTTATTCTTCTTCGTGAGGTCCATAATCAACTCATTAATTTAATATGGGATTAAGGTATCTTCACGAGAAATCCATTCATTCTTCTTCGTGAAATTCACCATTCATCGATCGCTAAAATAACCATAAGGTCTTTCAATTTTTATTCATTTATCTGTATGGCATTCATTATTACTTATTAAACCGTTTTATAGTACTTATTTTCATAAAATTCTTTTATCGTTTAATATATTCGTCTATCTTAGTGCCACAAGAGAGACTCGGACATCTGTTTTGAGGTCTATGTTGTGTGTATCTGTAACCACCAGAAGATGCATATAGATGCAGTTTTCAATGAGTTTACATGTAATCTTCGCTGCATAGAGTGAAAGATAGTATAGAATACAAAACGTTAGTCGGACATAATGTTCCTTCTTCATGAGGTCCTTCATCAATTGTTTATTAATTTTTTTGCGATCCATTTTTATTTTTGCTCTTGCCTTCTATTACCTGAAACCTAACAAGTCTGTAATTGATATCAACAAAAAGAGCTAAATATTCCTTCTGCAAGAAATTATAACACTTTTTGATGTTACTGCTATTAATAACTTCATTAGTTACAAGGACAATAATAAGGAATCATCAAATGCTTCTACTCAAATCAAAATACCTACACTTGCCGAAATAGCTCAGACATTTTTACCTTCAACACTTGACAGTAAAATTAATTGAACAGGCTTAGGAGATATGCTGCTCCACACAAAGACATAGTGTGATAGTATATACCATTTGATGAGAAAAAGCATGTCATGTATGGGCAATTAGCAGTATTGTCAAATACCCTGGTCCAGCACATTCAATAAGTAGAAAAAAAAACCATTTTGCGGGCCTTTACAAATAAAATATTCTAATAGTGAACTTTTATTATTTCTTCAAGTTTTTTCTTATCACAGATACCCATGTTTGCAATGCATGGAACTAGCAACAATATTTAATGACACAAATAAGAAGAGGTTCAAAAAGTAACTGTAATTTTCGTAAAATAGCAAATAAAACTGGAGAAAGATGGTTGGTGCGTATATGTAGAACAGTGCTTCTCAAACTTTCAATATTTGCGACCCAATATCCAATCATAATTCTCATCGCCCCTCTCAATACAATAATATATTGAATTCAATAATACTATACTTTGATGCTAAAGCTACAATACGACTTTAACCTCTTAAGTGCCGGTGGAGTAAATAAGCGTCTCGCTCAACCAAAGCGTTAATTGCTCCGGACGTATATATACGTCTTTCCGAAGTACAATCTTCTCTGTGCACTGGTATCTACAAAATTGTTCCGAAGGCTTTGGAATGCAATAAAAGGACCTAGGCCGTATTTGCGAAGTATTTATTATTTCAGAGAAGATTTTACTTATTTTTACCCCCCTCCCCTCCCCAATACATCATATACGTGCACCTACTTGGAAAACGGTGGCATTGGGGAGAGAATCATGTAACTTTTGATCGGTAGTTACAGGGTTAATTATAAAACGTACAAATTATCAAGTTTCTTTTTGTATATAATTTTATATATGACAAGCCCATGTGGAGTCGCTGGTAATTATTAAACTTGTTCTCAACTTTTAGTGTTGTTAAATTAATTATAAAATATATTGTGCAGTTCTGATACATTTATAAATGTATTATATCAGTGCAAATGTGTATTTTATATTTTATTATATGTCAAAATGCATTTTGTTTGTTTACCTTCAGAAAATTAATAATTTTTTAAAATAAACTTTTGCTTTCGCCTTTTCAATATGCTCCCCCCCCCCTTGTAGAGTTATCACGTCCCCTAAAGGGTGCGCGTCCCACAGTTAGAGAAACGCAGATGTAGACAGATCCTGATACGGATTTTCTCTTTTGATAAAATAACAGAAAAACTCGAATAATACCACTGTGTTAAATTTCGAGTAAAATCAAATTACATTGATTAGTTTTTTATTTAAATAACTTCTGCAAGCTCTCAAAATCTGAAAATATCCCGGAAAGATCAGATTTCATTCCATAGAAAACAACATACTGAAATAATTACCTTGAAAAAGATTAATGGAGGATTACTTTTATGAATATGAGTAGTTTTTTAATGAATTAAAATAGAATTATCATTTTAACATACATCTTGTAAAATAGAGTGAACGAATAATAACCATAACGAGAGAGAGAGAACATTTGTTGCTCTTTATTCTGCGATAAAATATCTATTTTGGTGCAATAAGAATTCAATTGATAAGGACTTTTAATTGAAAGGGAAAATAATTGAGTTAAATATCTGCGTACGATCTGTAATTTAGCCAATTAGAGGTAGAGTTTTAACATGACTTCAGTAAATAATTGATTGAAATATTTCAAGCATTGTTAACAATTGATATATTTACTTCGACTGAAATGCATCGGGTTGTATTTCTCGAATTCTTTTCTCAAGTTTCCAAGACACCCACACATTGTTTCGAGAATAATTATAATTATTTTCAATAAATTGCTAAGTGAATCAATACGAATGGAATGTGCTAGAGTTATTGAGAATTACCTTAGAACTACAGTAAAATATACAGTATTCTAATGAAAAACAAGAATAGTTATGTTATATATAATTATGTTATTTTTTCTTTTTGATGCCAATGTTGACATTTTGGATATGAAATTCAATAGCAGAAACAGCTAAACTAATCGGAATTATTGGTATTTGTCAAAATTATTCAATGCTTAAAAATAAAATGATAGAGCTCCAAAAATTTGTATTTAATAGCTATTCAAAACACATTAAGGGATATTTGTTCTATTTCTAGAGAAAAAAAATTTGATGAGGTCAGCACATGAAGTAGCCAAATTTCTGCACTACAAGATGGAATGGACTTAAAACATTATATTTAATGTTTAAAGGCTCCTATAACAAACCACGACTCTCTTAAATGAAAGTCAAATTTTAATCTAAGATTGTGACCGAAGACCCCTTCAACTACAAAAAGACGCCTATTGTCACATGACATGCAATTGGTTCATAGTATTCTTCATGATATCTCTTTCTGATTTCTTCCAAAGTCAACAATTAAATATTTACAAATTTTAATTAATTTAAATTAAAATTTAATGAAGTGGATTCATTTAAGCAATCTTTTGTCATTTTATCAAGAGCAAAAACTCGAGAGCATTTATTTTAACTTCTCCACTCATCGGTGGTCTGCCGCATAACTGACTGCTTCTTTTGACTAAAAATAATTCATGCGAATAAATGAAAAAATTCCTGTTTTTGTCTTTCATACTCATCCTTAGATAAATTTGCTCACTCTTAAAAAGTTACGATCAGATATTTTTACGTACACCTCGTTTTACCACAAAGTAATACTAAAAGAAAGAAGAGAACAAAATCGTAAGTGTTTGTGATTTCATACCTATTAGGTTAACTTTAGTGGAATTTTTACGAGTAATTTTATTGCAGAGCTTGACTGGTTTCATTACAAAACTTATACGAGTTTTTGAAAAAAAAATTACATTGTGTGTGTGTGTGCTATATAACATTTATGAAAGCACAAAATAATAATATAAAAACGAAACATAAATTAACTTATTTCAAAAACAACAGAACTTGCTATTTAGAAGTACAATATTTTTTTAAAATTATAATAAAAATGCGAAACATAAAAATGAAGTTACTTTAAAAGTTATAGAGGACACAATAGTGTAAATTAATCTTGTTTATTATTTTCGATTGTCAAAACAGGGTGTTGCCGAATTCAACTGACAAATTTAGAGGGGGGGATAAAAAGGCAGCACAGAGGAACGCCAAATCAACATGAACAGGGAGACCCAAACCACGTTTAGTGGTGAAAATCGCGATAACAGTAGCCGTTGAGAGAACGAAGACCAGAAGAGAATGTGGCCAAACGAATACATACACTGCCCGAACGCCTGAATTAAGCAAAATACAGTAGAACATCGTTTATCCGGATCCATTGGGACCGGACACCATTTGGATACGCGATTGTTCGGATAACCAAAAACAGAGTGCGATCCATGCAGTATATGAAACCATGCAATATATGATCATTGAAAATCATCAGATACGGGAAACGTGCTCGAAGAAAATGCAAAAATAGGTGCAAAATCTCTCCATTTTACCTTTATTGTGGAAAATAATCACTTATTTTTCGCTGTACCATTGTACATCTTCGTTCATTGTACACCAATCAGTCAAACCGCCTAATTTCTCGTTGTTCTAGAGCTTTTTCGCACAACAGAGGTCCTGATATCGGGTCCCCTTTGCTCCTTCTTTGTGAAAACCACAAGTAGAGTGCACTATCAAGAAGAGCAACGTTTGCTCCCCTCATGGTTTTCCTTTTCTTCGCGCCATCTTCTGAGTCAAATTTTGACCCAAAATTTAAAATGGTTTCTTGGCTTTTTTTTTATGTCAGAAATTGTTGACTTTCCAACATTATAAATCTATGCTAGAGACTCTCCTCTTTTTCCCTTCACGAGACGGTTCAATGTTTCAAATTTATCTCTATGTTCAAGACATTGCGCTTCCGTTTTGAATTCGAAGCCATAGCAGTTCACAACTCAACAAAAGACCACATATACACTCCCTCACTTGGAAACAAACTGAAATTATATTCCACGTAAATATTTACCAAATCACACAACGGAAATTCCCCAAATATCCCTCACCTTGGGTTTTCCAGTCACTTTTGGCCTCACGCGAAACAACTGTTGAGCATTGCACTGTTCGAAAACGTATCCGGATTTGGCGCTCCGGATAATAAACGTTCGAATACACGACGTTCTAATGTGACTTGTTTTTTTACAACACGTCCTCCCGGAACCGCTGCAGGAAATATCGGTCACTATACAACAGAACATGTGGCTCATGTACGATGGTGCACCAACACATTTTGCGATTGCGGTGCGTAACCACCTTCATGCTACATACCCCAGGAGATGGATTAGACGCGTCGAGCCTGTTGCTTGGCCTCCACGACCCCCGAACTTCAATCCCTTGGATTTCTTTTTCTGAAATTGCTTGTGTGTAGAAACACCAGTGCTAAAGTGAAGGATCTCTCGGTACAGATCGTCATCACTTCAGTTGACACCCCCATCACACTGGATTTGTTTGAACCCGTTCGACAATCCTACGTTCTTTGATGCCAGCTGTGCTATGGCCTACGCGGCCGTAACTTCGAACGATTCTTGTGACAATCACTTGTCATTGCCTTTCTGACATCAAGATGGGAGGCATTGTTTGTATTGTAAACAAGCTATGCGTCTAATAGATGCATTTCTTACCTCTTATTATGGCCTCGGTAGCCTAGTGGTCAAGGCATCAGATCGTGGCTGGCATGTCATGAGTTCGAGCCCAGTACCACTAAAGACTCGCCGTGTAGGGAAACGATGTACGTTAAATCTGTCGAGAGATCAAACGTCCTCCCGTTGGTGTGGTAGTTAGGAGAGGGAGTGCCAGCTCAGGTGTCGTCCTCGTCACTTGACCATGGTTCAAAATTACGAGGTCCATCACCAAACGCCCTCGTATAGCTGAACAATGTGACGTAAATATTCTTCCACTCACTCTTACCTTTTATGGGCCCCTTTCATGTCACTCGACGTCACACCCTTCATAACTGTTTTTGTGAGTTACTCCGACTAAACGTGGTTTGCGACCCCATGTTTGATGTTCATTTGTCATCCCCATCCCATCTACTATCAGCCCTCTGAATTTGTCGGTCTAATTTGGCAACACCCTGTATATGACCATGGAAGGAGTTTTGAACAATGATATAACTAACTCAGTTACTATGAAAAGCTTAGTTTTAGAGTTGAAACAAACCTATTTCCTTTCTACCCTGATACCCAACTAAAGGTGTGGAAGGCAGTGCCACGGTAATAATGTTTGTTCTATTACAGGCAGTGCTGTTGAGACAATATTTGCTCCAGATGAAGGCGGCGTTAAAACGAGCTGGAAAAGTGCTGGGGCGCAGATGCTGGTAAAGCTGTTGGAATTGGAGAGATTGTTGGAGTCATGTCATGTCTCTGCTTTGGTGTCACTCTCTTTCTTTTCTCGCTATTCCAGAGTCTCTTTAAAGGTGGAATACGTCCCACCCATGAAAGTGACACGTGATGTATAGTCACTTCTGTTTGGACGTATTCGGTGAAACTACTCTTCTATTGGTCCAAAGTCTCCCTTCGCGTGGTGTACTTTGAAACCAGCGGCTGGCATGGTAACTGCGCCGGCACCTTACTGTCGGCTAGATCAAGGAAGGTCAGAGGTTTACTTCCCTTAGGACATCAGCACCGGGGTGTCCACCCTGGGATACTTTCCCACGAGAAACTGCTTGACCATTGAGACATCACTCGTTCCCGTCGGGAAATGGGTCTTTGAGGAACACCGCCGCAGCAGTAAATGATCATTCAACACGATAAATTCCAATTGACTTTAATCGACTCAAACACAAACAACAGAGTCCAACAACAGAGGAAAGAGATGAGAATCGCGTTTGGGAGAATACATAAAATAACCATTTATGATAAAATTTCTTCCCTAATATTACTTTACACGGTGACATATACTGAATGTCCACTTAACGACTTTAATACTTTAAATATCAACGTAATAGGAAGGGACAGTACCTGAACTTAATCAGTCTTCTAATCAATATAATTTATCAATGACAACTCTTTTCTTTAATCTTTCATAAGGCTTTTTCAACCACTTACGGTAATCTTCACCTTGTGGCAATCTTGTCATCTCTGGTTAACTAAACTTCTAACTTTCTGTTATCTATTCTCTTCACTTCTAATTCACTAACTCCATAACTCGTGAAGAAGGAACAGAAAATAAACTTAATTTGCACATCATGTTTCCTTCTTTAGGAGAAGATTGGTGAATTTTGCTGGCCCAAAGAATACCCAAGAGATTATTAATAGAAGGTCGCGTGTAGATCCGTCACAGAGTCTTTAATGAGTTTTTTTTTTCATATCAAACACCACATCTGTGTCCATTAATTTAAAGAAATCTCGCCAAATTCTATGGAATTTGGCGAAGGATTCTTTGAATCATCGCTAAATTCTTAGCAAGACATAGTGGCTAATTCCTCGTCATATTTCTTTCATTTTGCAAATACTTAAAATAATAAAATCCAATAGCCCTATAGGGCATGACATATCAAATATACATACACACGCTCATTATTTTACAAAGATGCATTAATTTATTTTAGAAACGAGTAACATCAAAGGAAATTCGTAATAATTCTAAATGCCTTGATTTCATACTTCGAAAAGATCTTTTAAAATTTGTAAGTTAAATTCCATTACGTAGCATCTTATAACACTAGATCGTAAAAATCCCACGAATTGTCTGGAAACTCTTTTAGAAAAATTATAAATTAAATCCCTTCAAATGAAATTTATCTTCCTGTGCTTAAAAGTTAACTTGGAAATTTAGAAAAATGCTTTCCAATTCGAATATATGCTTCTTAAGTATTTTCTGTGTCTAAACTTTAAAGAATAAATTACCGTTCTCTACATTTACAAAGAGCTTTTAAGTCTGGTTCCAGTTTTGACTTTAAAATATCAACAACAAATCAACATTTTCTCGAGATATTTGTAATTAACTCTTAAAAATTTATTTTAATTTTAAAAGTCAACAATACAGCACCGTGTACTTGACATGTTACGGCTGTGTTTTAAAAATATTATTTGATATTCAAAATACTGGAATAAATATCGAAGATGGGAAATACATATTTTAATTACAGATAATTGTGTTCAAAGAAAATAGAATTGCATTTAAATTAACCATATTCCTTAGAGACGTTCCAAATAGGAATGATAATATATGAAGTTTTTCTTTTTAAATTGGAAACGCATGTTAAAGCGAGCGTATGGGGAGGCAATAAAAATCATAAATTAGCAATATAATTACTAATCCCTTCACCGATAGTTTATTTCATTTTCCATTAGGATTTCCATCCTGTCTTTGAAATTAAAGTCTTTATGATAACATGAGTTGGAGAGCCCGCCCTTCGCACAGTACAACTTTTAAAATGAATATAGCAATCTCGCAAGCAAGTCGACTCAAAAATCAACGTTTAATTTAAAGTTTTCTGAAATTTTCTATGACGAATAAATTATTGAAATTAATGACGTCATGGGATATATACAAAAAAGGGGAGAGTTTTGCTTACGTCACGCTAGAAAGCAACACGAGGGCTACTGGTGACGGATCGCGGAATTTAGAACCTCGGTCAATTGACGAGGACGACACCTGAGCTGGCACCTCCCCCTACAAACTACCATACCACACTATCGGAGGACGTAGATCCTCGACAGATTTAATGGTCATCCCTCCCCCAGTCTTCAGTGGCACTTGGTATAAACATTAGAGCGGACATAACGGCGTGACAATCTTCCATAACGGAGGGTTGGAGAGGGGGGGGAGGTGCAAGCTCAGGTGTTATCCTCGTCGCTTGACCGAGGCTCACAATTACGAGGTCCATTGCCAATAGCCATAGTGTTGCTTTATATAGAGCAACATAAGAAAACTCTCACTTTTTCACTCATTCCATGGTGGAGGAAAAGGGTGAAAGCAAAAAAAAAGCCCCCAAAAATTCACTCAATCTCACTCATTTAAATAGTTTAATAAAATCCATGAATTTTGATTTTTCTTTGTTCTTTTTCTTTCTTCAAAAAAAAAAGAAAGAATCAAATGTTTGTTTCCTGTTATTCGGCTTGGCCGGCGTGTCATGAGTTCGAGCCTAGTACCGTTGCTGAAGACCCGCCGTGTAGGGGAAGCGGTGCAGTACTCAATTATAATGTTGCTTTTGAATATGTAGTTATTTTATCAAGTCATCTATGTTAAGATTATTTCTTGAAGGTGTTGTCAAAATTAGGTTGTTTTAGGCGTAGATCGGCTAATTTTGAGCAATATCATGATTTTATTACGGTCATAATAGAAGACACATTTGCTTACAAACATAGGTTGATCCAAGACAATAATATATCTGACAGCCAAACGCGGCCGTGGTAGCCTAGTGGTCAAGGAAACGGACTCGTAGCTGGCGTGTCATGAGTTCGAGCCTTGTACTGCTAAAGACCTGCCGTGCAGAGAGGGCCGATGATCGTCAAATATGTCGAAGCTTAAATTTCATACCGTTGGTGTGAAAATTAGAAGAGTGGTGCCCACTCAAGTGTCGTCTTCGTCACTTGACGGACAAGGTAACGGACTCGTGACAGGCATGTCATGAGTTCGAGCCTAACTCTACTGAATACTCATTGTGTAGGGGAGCGATGCGCATTAAATCTGTCGAGAGCTCAAACGTCCTTCCGTTGATGTGGTAGTTAGGAGAGGGGGTGCCAAAGCTGAGGTGTCGTCCTCGTTACTTGACCATGATTCAAAATTACGAGGTCCATCTCCAAAAGCCCTAACAGTGCGACGTTAATATTCCCTCACTCATTATTAAGAGAGACATACACAAGGTGTCGCCACGCATTGAACCCTTGACGAACCTACACTGTAGTAAAAGAATTTATCGTCCTTGTTGTGGGCCATCTGAAATGAGTCGAGACACAGTAGAATTCCTCCTTCTCCTCCTCCTTCGGTCAAGGAGAACTAGATGATTTTGTACAGGGGTTAGAACCCGTGGGTGGCATTGGAAAGGTGTACATCATAGGTTCTCAACCTTTTTTGAACTGGCGCCCCCTTTTTCTAGTAAATATTTCGATACCACCCCCTCCCACTCTAGAGAAATAAAAGTGTACATAATACATGATGAAAACAAGAGTTAAGTTTTAAAAAATATCCTATTACTAATAGAATATATTTTTCAATTTAATTTTTTTCTAAAGCCCCAATATTTTACTTGCGAATCTGAAATAGCTATTGCCACAAATATATTTAAATGTGTAATATTATATATTTTATTCATAGATAGGATAGTGTTGGAATTGAAACACGCTACTGAATTTCTTCTTCATTTAAAAGAGTGGAATAAAAGTTTTAGCTTACCTGTAATAAAGATAGGCAGGGGTTTTATGATAAGAAGTAATTCATAATAAACTATTGCTTTCAAAATAAATAAAAATTGACAGTTTCAGTCTTTAAAGAATCACACGTTATTTCCCGGTTAAAATATTTAATTATGTTTCTGGATAATATATGTAATGAAATTCAGTAGATGAAACATTTTTCCTACTACTCAAAGACAACACGTTTATATATATATATATATATATATACTACAGAAATTAACTATATCATTCACTTTAATGTGGCTCTGAATGTAATGTAATCTAAGTCTTTCATCCACTTCCCGAACTACCGAAATGTGTGAATTTTCGTACATGTGATATAGAAATGATTTAAATACATACAATCAACATAAGTAAACAGTATTAAAGTTTACTTTTGTTAGCACATAATCAACGTGTTTTTTTTAAGTCTTTTTTAGACTATATTTGGTTAATCTGCCCAAGCCCCTCCGTGCCATCTCAACGCACCTTAATTTTTTCTGGATCTTTTACTGCCCCCTGAAAGCCTCAAACACCCACAAGGGGCGTTATCGCCTGCGTTGCGAACCTATGGTGTACATGATACTGAATTTTTGGATTCAGGTTGACTCTAGAGTTTTTGAATCTCATATTGTGACGTATTAAACTATTTACTGGAATCAGGTAGTGTTGATCCCATTCTCATCCATTCGATTGTCCGGCATTTCAAGGAATCGAGTAATCACTTTGTTATGACCAACAAAATCTAAATACCAACAATTGAAGATCAACAGATTTTACATAAATAACAAAAGTGGAATATTGGCAGTTTCATCCGACTGCTGTAGAATGAGTGGGTGTTTATTTTCGTAGCATTATAAGACAAAACGAGAGCTATTGGAGACATAATTTCGAACCACGGTTTTCTGACGAGGACGACACCCGAGCTGGCACACCCTATGCAAAACTATCACATCACGCCAATGAAAGGGCTTGGAGCATCGACAGATTAAAGGTCCATCATCCCCTCTACACGGCGGGTCTTAAGTACAACTTGGGCTCGAATTCATGACACGCCAGTATGTGACCTTGGCTACTAGACTACCGTGAACACTCGATTGCTGTGAAAGCGCCCAATCTAAAAAAATGATGGCTGTAATTGTTTCATTAAGTTTTAGTAAAGTTATTTATGTTATAATTCAAATAAATCATTTTTTTTTTATCTTTATTTCATTCTTAAAATGGTGAACATCAAAAAAGGTGACGTCATAGCTTTTTAAGTTCAATGTATTTTTATGATTGCTATTTCCCCCCTTTTTTATCATTCATAGTATGATTTACTGTAAAGGCTTATGTACTTATGAAGTTTTGTTAATTTAAGTAACACTTTTATTGGTCTTGTTACTACTGCGTAGGAAGCTACACCTCTTAATTCAAACTAAGAAATAAATTAAAATTAATGCTAATATTGTCACAAATAATTTAAAAATATGTTTTTGAAAGTAAATGAAGAAACAAACAGTGGAACTCTAATTAAAAATTAATATAAAATATGACTTAAAATAAATTCTTCGCGAGTAGATAATGAATTAAAAAATAATGAACACACATAAAATATTTATGCAATAACGACGCAAACTAACTTATTTATCAAATGAATTATTCAAAAATTTAATTAGCGAAACGAGTTTTATCAAAACTTTACATATAATAATTATTTCTCCTCCATTCTTTTAATTTTTAATATAGCATTCCATAAAACGTAGAATTTGAATAAACATCGTTATAGATATTTTCAAATTATTTCGTCCAATAAGCGAGTTTTCTTCGAGAAAACTAATGTTTATTATTTAATTTGTATCGAATTCATTATGTTCATGGGATGATTAAGCTCTTTAAAAATAGTTTTTTTTATTAGCATTACACTGAAATTTGCAAAATTCTTTTGGCTCCATAAATAATTAAAGTTCCTCGGCACACGCGATCATTATTTTCAGGAAACTCCATTAAATTAAATTCGCGAATAACTTTACGGTGCAAGTAATTAGGGAATAAATTCAATAATAAATAAAATACTGATTGAAATTCATTCTATTAATCCAAAACCGAAAAGAAACAAGAAGTTTTATTAAAAAAAAGTATTTTAAGAGAGCTTCTTTTCCTCGTATCCGTAATTCGATATTAAAATTTTCGCGAACTTTCTGATTCAATTAATTTGAAGTTTGATTAGGGTTCTTATCAATTAAATTAAAGCGATGCGAAATTACGGTCATAGTTAAAAAAAAAAGAATAATAATAAAAGTTTCTAAAATTAATTTCGTTGGCGCGCAACAGAGAAAACGATTCGAAAAAAAAAAAGAAAGAAACATTAACGAAATAAGGGTAAAAATCGATTAATTTTTGCGAAACGAGACAAAAGGTTTTCTGACACCTAATCAGAAACGTTTTATTATTGTCTTTAGATTATTATTATTATTTTTTTTTTATAATTCTTTCGAATATCCCCAACGCGAGAAACAAATTTCAGTTTTGAAACAAAAGCGGAAATTGTATCCACTATATCAGTTGGGGAAAATTTTCTCCCTCTGTATTGCTGATAACTGCTTATCTTTTCCTAAAATGAAGAGGAAATCTTTTGCTCAGGCCTATGTAAGTAGATTGCAAGCAATTATTTATGAAACGTAAAAACTTTATAAATGTTTGAAAAGATAGATTTATTATACTTTTCTCTCTCTCTCTCTCTTTCTATTGGAACTAATGAATTTTCTGAAAACTTACGCAATGCAGATTTTATCGTTCTAGAAATAAAAGCATTCTGACGCAATGTTATTATTTTTTAACACTATTGATTAAAGCAGACGGTTTTAAGCTAACAAACGTGAATTGCTTTTTTTATTTTTTGTTTGTCTTTTCATTGTCATAAATCACTGCTTTCATCCATCAAACACCTGCGGTGCAAATGAGATAAAAACTTATTTTTGCTAGTTTAGATTAAAAATAATTCTTATTTTCAGATAGATTAAGGAAAAAAGAATACAAAAATTAAATATTTTTAATGTTAAAATATGGGAGATAAGCTCTAAGCATTTATTTTTGCAAAGTATAAGTGAAAGATTTACGAATTTTTTTTTTTTTGTTGTTGTTTTTGTAAAAGCGTTGTTAGAGTAAATGGTTTGAAGTTTTTAGACATTATGTATTTGCGATGTGTTTTGAATAATTTATAAACATTTTTCTGGTTGTAATTTGTAAAATTTGTTGTTAATATAATTTTCTTGTACTTTAGGAAAAAACTGCTTTAGAAAATATTTATCGTGTTTTCACTTTTTAAATGTATGAAATTTAACAACAAATTTTATCTGTTGTAGATTTTTCAAATCTTACTAATTTTTCGAAGATTTCTTGTTTTTCTTCGGTTGAAACGAAACCTCAATCTAAAAAAGCCACAAAAACCAAAATTTTCAATATTCTCTTAATTAAATTTATATATGAGCATATTTTTTAACGTTGACGTGAATTTTGTAAGTTTGACTACTAGTTTTTGGATGGTGAATTTTTCTTTCAGGAAAAATCTATTGTTAGTTTTAGAATCATATATTTATATTTGATTAAAAATGAAAAACGTTTAATTCGAAAGAAAATTTCATTTTGGTAATAAATATGAAAATTGTGCTCAGAAATTTAATATTTTATTTTTTTATCTTCATTATTCATCAAAATTTTCCATTTTGGCAATATAATCATACTTCGAAATTTTAAGGTATTCGACTGGTTGCAACAACTTTTTTTTTTAAAAAAATGAAGATACGGGGATTTTTTGTTGTTTTTAGATTTATTTAGTACATTTTATGAAAAATATGCTAAAATTAAGAAAAGAAAAAGAAATTATTATTACTAAAATGGGAACAAGCGGGTCAAAATTGACAAAAAATAAGATAAACGGATAAGATCCATTCGGTACCAAAAGTTTATGAACAAATTTTCAATTCTGATGTGTTGCTATATTATTCTATTTTGAAGTGACCTTCAGGATAAGAGATATTTTAAGTTTTAATCAAAACTAGAGCACTCTTAGTTGTTATATGAAATTTTGATTAAAAAACAGTGATTATATTCACATAAGGAACTGTAAATTTTGTAATAAAACGGTGATTAATAAATCTGTAGCTTAAAACACTTCTACTATTATACAGAACATACACAAAAAATTTCAGTTAATTATTTTCAAATCTTTTTGAGCCATCACTGGCCCCTTTGAGCATTTAAAAAAAAACACATTTCGAGTAAAACGCGTCTTAAAGTATGACATCTTGCTTAAAGTAATGGCATCTGCTCTACTAAAACACTTGTACTTTTTGTTCTAGTGAACGGAAAATAACAAATTTGGTATTTTTATAAATCTAATAAGATGTCCTATAAAATAAAATCATAAAAAATGCGTCACTTTTTGGCAAAATTCACAAGTGTAGGGTAGTCGGATACTTTAAGTAAAAAAGAAAAAAAAGAGAGAGATTTTAGTACCTTCTTTTCTTATCCAATATAAATTTATTTACTTTGTAAGGGGTAAACTTTTCGAGAATACGAGGAACATCAAATGTGTTTTTATGTTGTTGCATTTAATCCAGGGGCGCGGGTGTGGCCATTTTGCATTAAAATTATATATTTTCTTTCCTTAAAACTTGTTTTCGACATTGTACCCCTTTTTAAAGTATTACAGATTACTATTTTTACTACAAAAACACAGGTAACACAAAACTGACAAGTTGAACGCTCGAACAACTATGAGAGACTTCTAGACTGGGGACGTATTCAATGCATAGAATATACCTCATCCGATGAATCTGAAACCAACGCATGTGCTTAATTTGTTCACTGCCGAGTCCCGCACCATCGCGGGACATGACTTCAACACTAGAACCCAATCTCGCAAAAGCGCGAGATGTGGAATGATGTCTCAATTGCTATTCCTGTGCTATCGCGGGAAAAGATCATCAGCATTCCCCCCCCCCCTTCAGTTGGCGTGTGGTGAAAAATTCATGAATGCGACTGGCATCGCAGTGATCGTTTTTTTTCTCCTACAGCGGCATTGAAAATGTTAAGCGTGGTGCATGTGTCGTCTGCATATTTATCGAATCATTTGCTTCAGTAAACACAGTCGCGTCGATTGTGAAAAGCCGTTTCTTCTGTCTAGCAGGCGTCGGTGTTCCACAAATGCTTCTTTTGGTATGCGCGTCTTAGGCGTTAGTAAAAGCACTCACCCCAAAATGTCTTGGTGGTCCACTTGTAACAACCCTCCTTGTCTACCCTGTGACCCGGCTAAGGATGTAGGAGGAAGTGAAGAATGATTCGACATGATAGTTTCTAATTATTTATTCAGGACTTTAATTAACTCAAAAACAATTCAATGAATCAGATTAAATAAGATGTTTCCGATTAACCAGGAGAGGTAAGGAGACGAGAGTAGCATTTATGAATACTTCTAATAATTGCTCCAATTTTTATTAATCAATCTTCTACCTTAACATTGCTTTAAATGTAGATATGTAACTAATTGCCACTTAAACCTCTTTAATAATTTAAATATCAAAACGTACTATAAATGTGACTAATACCTGAACTGTAGGTAGTCTTCTTATCTCTTAAGGCGTAATCCTTTAATTTCTTTATAATTCCAACTTCTAATCTTTCTTCTCTAACACTGACTTATTAACTCTCTTCCGTATATCTCTTCTACTTATATCTCACTTTGTCACGCTTTGACTAACCTCACTAGCACGCGAACCTGAACTACATATAATAAACTTTGTTTGCATATCACGGTTTCTTCTTAAGAGAAGGTTGTTGTTTTTCATAGCCCACAGATTTCCCAGAGGGTGAGTTGAAAGACGCGTATAGATCCATCACACACGGGTCGATCGCGATCTACTTAATTTCCTTTTTTACATAATAGCTATATTTAAATAAGAGTTTAAAATAAAAATTGTAAGCATATAAAATTAAAAACATATAATGATAATTGAAACTTGATTTCGTTTTGAATGAATGACTTCTTAGCTACTCTTAAAATAAAATTTTCTTGTCATTTTTGGAAAACAATTTTCAAGCATTGGCACTTAAAGTTATAAGGATTTTAAGTTTTAAGTTGTGTTTTGTTTCATCGGAAAATTAACGAAAATGCAGTTAAAAATATTAAAATTTATTAAAGTGTTATTTATTTAAGTGTTATGAAATGTTTCAAAAATAATACTTTTTGTTATGATTTTGTTATGGTTAGTTTTTTCCCCACCATTTTTAATGACAAAATCGCGTTTTCGTTTGCACATTTCTATTACGAGAAATTAAATTGCCAAAATAAAGTACTTTTCAAGGTGTTTCTCATTTCGAAAGACGTGGGAACAGGAGCTGTATTATTTTTTTCATTTTAATCGTCGGAATCTACAAACGATATTTTTGAGCTTTTATAAAACTTCAAAAAGTCTTTGTCTGCCGTAAAAAAATGGGGATGTACATTTATTATTATCTACTGCAACGAATTCTTCTGATAAAACAGTAGAACAGTCCAATCCGATTGATATTGTCCGCATTTTGTTCACTCTCAGAAGGAAATTTTTTTTTTCGTGTTAAGTGATTTTTGTTTCGTGTTGAGAGAAAAAAATGCATAAAAATACATAGTAGTTTGTTGAGACCGTTGTGTTATTTCGTGTGAACCGATATACTTTGTCTTAAGGTATCCGACTACCCTAAAACTGTGAATTTTGACAAAAATTGACAATTTTTTTTGTGATTTTATTTTATGGGCCATCTTATTAGCTTTATAAAAAATACCAAGCTTATCATTTTCCGTTTACTAGAACAAAAACTACAAGTGTTTTAGTAAAAGCAGATGCCATTACATTAAGCAAGATGTCGTACGCGTTTCACTCGAAATGTGGTTTTTTCAAAATAATCAAATGGGGTCAGCGATTGCTAAGAAAGTTTCGAACATAATTAACTGAAATTTTTTCTGTAAGTTCTGCATAATAGTAGAATTGTTTTAACTTTCAGATTTGTGAATCACTGTTTTATTACAAAATTTACAGTCCCTTATGTGAATATAATCACTGTCTTTTTAAGCATTTTCATATAGTAACCGAGATAAAGTGCTCTAGTTTTTGTAAAAAAGAAAATATCTCTTATCCTGAAGGTCATTTCAAAATTGAATAACATAGCAACATATTAGATTGAAAAAATTGAAAATTGGTTCATAAATCTTTGGTGCAGAATTCGCCGCATTTATGCTATTTTTTGTCAATTTTTAACTATTTTAGTAATAATAATTTCTTTTTCTCTTCTTAATTTTAGAACATTTTTCTTAAAATGCCCTAAGCAAATCTAAAAACAACAAAAAAATTCCCATATCTCCTTTTTTTAAAAAAAAAACGTCGCAAAAAGTCGGATATCTTTGCTTTAAACGTATTTCATTGTATTAAAATCAATTAAAAGTAATTGTTTTTCAAGTTGTTTAATAATAAGACTTAGTACATTTGAGTAGTTCTAATTACTTAAATGATTTTTTTAATAAATACATAAAAGAAAGATTAGGAAAAAATTAATTTTATACCTAAATTCTAAAGAACAAAACAAAAACAAACACTTAGTACAATCTAACTTTATGCTCGACATTGCTCAAATATCGCTTCGTCCACAATCAGATGAAAATAAAGGTTCCCAGCACATTGACTAAGAGTGGTATTTGAAACTGAATTCTGCTGCTTAAGTTTCGTCATAGCACAGGAAATTTAAAAACCATCTTTTCATTCTTCTTCTTAACCCCGCTGCCAAAAAAGAAAGAATTGAGCCAACTGTTTCGCGAAATAAGACGACATTTTTATTTTGTTTCAAGTCGCCATTTGAATAAAAGCTGAATTTAAATGGATACGAACAAAGGAATACATATATTTTGATAACCAATCGATTCTCTTCATACATGATTCATAGTTCTACGACTGAAATTTGGGACCTGGAATTTAAATCTTTTTTTTTTTTTGGTAGGAAAAAGCAGTTTTTGCTTTCATATGAAAATGAAAAATTATTTTATTGTTTACATATTTTCTGAAATTGTAGGAAAGAGAGGTAGGTATAACAGTATTTTATTTTACAAACAATTTGTTTTTAAAAATATTTCATAACAAATTGATAAATCCCATGCTATCTGACGAATCTCCCATTCATATTAAATGCCAATTGCAAAAAAAAAAAAAATTAGTAAATTCTTGTACATATATATGAAATGGAATTTGAAAAAGGGTAAGGATTTAGTTTTAGAATTGTACTCCGAAAAAGTCAAAAAGTTTCAAATGATGTATTCCGAATTATTTGAAAAGATTATTGTAAAAAAATCCAATACAAAAAAACGTTTCTCGAAGCGGTATTTAATTAATGCTTTAAATTATATAAAATTCAAAATTCCATTAAAAATCGCCACTATTTTTCAGTATTATTAAAGGAATTTCTCAGAAATTTATTTGTTTATTTAAATATACTAATATTATTGAAAGATGAGATTTCTGTATCTGTGATAAATTATATTTTGAATGCTATGCGACAGAAATGTAGTATAACCAAAAATATGAATCATTTTTTTAAGATTACATTTAAATCCCACTTGTGTGAATATTTATTAAACCTAAGTCCTCGCATTTTAAGCAAACTATATAAGAATATTTCGTTTTGGTATTATATGAATTAAATTGTCGCTGTCGCCCATCCGATATAGGGGTTAGCAACGTTAACTGCTGTGCTGTAGGGCGTGGTTTCGAATCCCGCAGAAGGCATGGATGTTTGTAAATGTATAGTGCTTTCACGGCATGGGGGTACTCTAAATAGCCGACGAGCCGCAAGTATTCTCGTGAGGTGGTGGAAGAGAGATGGGAGGCCCCTGACCACTCCCTCAAAATTGGGGTTGAACCGAGCCAAATCGTACTGTCACGTTCATGGTGCTCAAACCTACGGCTAACGACAGGTGTACAATTTAGCCTGATGCCATGATGAATTTCTCGTGCCTCGTTCTGACTACATCAGACAAGGGGCATTAGCAACAACTGATTGTCTCTTGACTGTGGTTCAAACGTAGGAGTCCCTTTGCCACTATCTATGTATAATGTTTAATCCCCCCCCTTCCCGTCTACCCTGTGACCTAGCTAAAGGTGTGGAAGGAAGTGAAGGATGATTCGACATGATAATTTCTAATTATTTTATTTAGCACTTTAATCGACTCAAACACAATTCAGTGTAACACAATAAATAGGATGTTCTAATCAGTCAACAGAGGGAGGGAACGAGAGCCCCTTTTTGTTAGAATACATCTAATAAACCACTTTTATAATAATGGTTTTCTACCTCAACATTACTTACACGGTAGAAATGTTACGAATTGCCCACTTAACCTCTTGAGTACTTTGAAAATCAAACGTAATATGAAGGTAACAATACTTGAACTGTAGACAGTCTTCTATATTCAATTAAGGCTTAATCTCTCTCTCTCGATTTCCTTATCAATATCAACTTCCTGTCTTTAATCTCTCACAAGGCCTTTCTAATCTTTTGCGGTATTCTTCACTTTGTATCTGACTTGTCACCTTTAGTTAACTAACCTTCTTTCTACTATCTATCCCTCTCTCTCTCTCTCTCTCTTCCCTTTCTAACCTTCTAGTAAGCGTACCTGAACTATATATAATAAACTTAATTTGCATATCATTCTTCTTCTTCTTAGGAGAAGATTGATAAATTTTAATAGCCCCAAAGATTTACCTAAAGGGTTAGCGTAAGGACGTGTATAGATCCGTCACAAGTGTTTTTTCATAGTGCGACACTAATAAAAATTCAATCATTCAATTTGATTCTGACTGATAAATTGTAAAAGTTTATATCATCAAAGGATTATTTAGTGACCGTAGTAGCCTAGTGGTCAGGGTCAAGGACTGGCGTATCATTAATTCGAGCCCTAATGCTACTGAAGACTTGCAGTGTACAGGTGCTGATGCATGTTAAGTCTGTCGCGCGTGACACGAAATCTTCATGTTAGCGTGTGGGGAGAATAAGAGAGTGCGGTTCCGGCTCAAAATTACGAGCAAGGTCGCGGTCCCATGAATTCAAGTCTTTGTGCCGCTGAAAACTCGCCGTGTAGATAGGCTGATGCGCGCTAAATGTGTTGAGGCTCAAAATCCTCCTGTTGGTGTGGTATGGAAGTTCGGAGAGGGGGGTGCACAACTCAGTCCTTGTCGCTTGACCATAGTTCAAAACTACGAGTTCTGTCGCCAATGGATCTCTGGATCTGTAGGGTGTGACATTTATAAATACTCACTCACTCAAAGGATAATTTTTTAAAAAAATGTTGCAATTTTACCATGCTTTTATTAACTCGCTTTCTTGTCTGTCAGGATGAAATTTTGTAATTGATTTTAAACTAACTTCCCGATGAGCTAGAGACTTGAAATTTGGACTATAGCTCAGAAGTGGATGACAATGTATGAGAATGGTTATAAAAACATGGTACATAAAAAGAATTAAGAAAATTATTATAAGAAAACATTATTTACTTAGAATGATGCAGAACAATTTCTAATCATCATTGCTGTAATAATTACTATCACCATTATCATTTAAATTCTAAATGTTCAAACAATGGTAAATGATGAGAACTAAAATTATTCAGTTAACTAGCAAAATCAAAAGCATTAACTACACAAATGTAAAAGATTGTTAATAATAATAATATTTAACAAGAAAGTACATTACTTCTTAATCACCCAACCCGAACAAAAGAAGAAGAAAAAAACAAGAACACACGCTAACGAAATATGCTACTCATATTAATTTTAAGTTACTTTTGCATGTTTAATTCCTCTCGAATTAATACCCTTCCCTTCTCGGAGAATTAACACAAAAGATCATTTGAAAAGTCCGTTCCGATCCTAATATAAATGGCAAAGAACGATCCAAGGGGAAAAAAACTGGAAAGTTCTGGAAAATTTGTAATTCATTAGCGAATACGGCCAATTAAAAGACGAAATAATTAGTATTCTCATACAAATTTCGCCTCTCCGCGCTCCATCATTACTAGTAGCCGAGAAGGAGCTATGTGTGCTTTTTTAATGTTCTTTGATTGGGATTGGGATAATTAAGATATAAAACTTCATTTCATTACTTCGGAATTGTTTAATCGAAGAGTGCATGATTAAATTACTTCATTAAATATGTATCGTCCAATTAGTAGTGTAATCAAAGTTGTATTGAACAAGAAAGTTTTCTGGAAGACATAAACTTAAATTAAATCACAATTTTTTTTACTAATTGCCTCTCTTGCTCCTGGAGTTTTGCTTTAATTGTAACTGATGCCTTCTGCGTTATTGATGTAATGATGGAATCCAGTTAAATTGAAAATCTTTTCTTCGAAGAATTGAATTAATTAGTTTTTATCGTTATCGTTATGAGCCAGTTTTTATTTCGAGTATTGTTTTATGTTATATCCGCGAGCTTTGGTGATGTGTGTGATTTTTCATTTTACAGCCATTTTTAGATGAGATCGAATTCTCTTCCAACAAAACTGTTGAAATCTTTTATGGGTAATAACGCTTATTATTCGGAAATATGTTTGCTTCTTGTTTTTAGAAAGTTATTAAAATAAGACAGGGTGAAATGAACCAATCCATTTGCTAAGAAGCAAGTCATAAAAAAAGGATTTGGGTTCGTTTGCCGATTAATGTATAGCATTTAAGAACTGTATTTGACTATTTTCCTAACCCTTGTTCTAAAAAAATTATCTGTTTTTAATCCTACGTTATACACATTGTTGAGTCATCAAGGATATCAACTCATTTGAGGCATTGGTGGTTCAGTGGTACAATGTTTCAATCAGATCGCCCATCCGGTATAGTGGTTAGAGACGCTAACTGCTGTGCCGTAGGGCCTGGGTTCCAATCCCGGAAAATACATGGATGTTTGTAAATGTATAGTGCCTTCGCGGCATGGGGGTACTCTAAATAGCCGTCGAGCCGCAAGTCCTCGCGTGTGGTTGGTGGAAGGGAAAGAGAGGTGGGAAACCCTTGACCACTCCCAGGGTGTTCTCCCTTAAAATTGGGGTGGAACCGAGCCAAATCGTACTGTCACCTGTATGGTGCTCAAAGCTACGGCTAACGACAGGCGTACAATATAGCCCGATGCCATGATGAATTTCGTGGGCCTCGATCTGACTACGTCAGACAGGTGGCATTAGCAACAACAACATGTTTCAATCATTTCTACGACGACAAATCACACACACACAGAAAAAGGTTAATTTAAGTTTAATACAAATAGAGTGCGTCTGCACTCGTTCACGTACTGAATAACTCTGATAAAAATAAAATTTTACAATCAGCGCCATCTATACTGAGTGGGTTCTACTACGCATTATTACAACATAATTTTCTGAGGAATAATTATACATATGATACAGTTTAATCCAATAAATAAAAGAAAAATTGAGGTTTTTTCCTGTCAATTAAAAAACAAACAAACGGTGCGGTACTTTTTTTCGTATTACACAGTCGACCAATTCGTCAAATGAACAGGCGTCGCCAAAAACCGCGTTATACAGCCAGTAATAGAAAACTGTTCACTCAGATGTATAAATATAATAATCTTGTTTATACGTACGATGACAACATTTGGCAAAGTCTTTTGATTTGGACGATGGTATTATACGTAAGTACCTAATTCTGGTCATTAAAATACTTTAATTGTTTCAAATTTAACTCAATATAAAAAATATAAAAAAGTAACAAACAAGTAATATTAAAAAAAAATTAAAGACAATTCCTACTGTGAATAAATAGATAAATAGAAAGCATTTCATTAACGACTGTTGAAAACAGGTAATTAATGAATTAATATTTGAAAAAAACTGTATTAACATCAAGTGCCATCCACTACAAGTTTAAAAAAAAATTATTTGACTTGATTGGACGAAAAGAAAGTATTTCATTAACAATTGAAAATTTGAACAAGATATATATATAGGGAGTGAGTGTGTGAACTAATTGTAGGAATTGAATAAAAATAAAATCGATGATGTTTTTATTAGGCTTAAATATTTTATTTAAGATCAATATTTAACTAAATCATTAGTAAAATTATTTTTCCTGAAATTAATGCACCGACGGCTTTTTGTCCAAAGTTTTAGTTGTCTTTTTACATAATTTGTGTGCTTTCAAAATTTTATATTTTATTCATAATTAACTGATTATTAAAATTCGCAAAAGACAAGTTAAAAGTGTATTCATTTTACTCTTATCCTGGAATAAAATAATATTTCTTTTCTTATAAAAGTACTAAATTGTAGCTGAATTAATTCACAAAAACAATTTAAATATTTGAATTGTTATAATTTTCTTACTTATATAAGAATGACTTTGATTGAGATGTTACACTATGAAAATAGCGAAAAAAACTTCAATTTATTTATTTATTTAATTAGGTTTTGAGCCTTTTCAGAGGTTATATATTATATTGCTCTCTATATTAATCAAAACCTTATAGTTCACATGATTATGTGATACATGGAATTCTGGTATTTGAAACCCCATGCCTTTTCGAAAAAGTTATTGATTTTAAAGTTATTTAACTTATTACTGTTGCCAAAATTTAAATTTTAAATTAAGATGAAATTAGGGTACAGGGCAAGTTCTATTAAAGATTAAAATGGTATTAGCGTCTCTACCTCGATTTTTCTAAAAATAATTTGTTAATTATCTGCCGGAGGAATTTGTAAGTGGTGATTAACAAATACCGGGACTAGAGAATTAATGTTCTCAAACCCCGATGAAAAATATTAAACAAGTCAATATTAAGAGATTAAAATAGAAGTAGAGAGTATTCTGTTCGATACTATTTATTTACTTAAATTATCTGTGTTAAATAATTAATTCAGAAAAAAAAATTAACAGCTTTAATTTTTTCAGAGCAGGCAATGTGTACTTAATATCGCTATATTTTGATACAATTAAATCATCGCCATTTATTGATACATGTAATAATATACACAACAATTTCTGACGAAATTTTTTGCATTTTATCAATAATAAAACATTAATTTGTTCGTAATTGGTCCATTACTGGAATTCGACGTCGTAAAATTTCAGAAATTTCATTTGAATTCTAAAGATAGAATTCTTCTAATCATATGGAATTTTTACTTTTCATTTAGAATCTAGATTAGGAGTAGGCAATTTTTTTGCTTTGGCGTGCCAAACCAATCAACCAATATGATTCAGCGTGCCACATATTTTATGCATTTCGATATTCCCGCGATAATGTAAGCAGAATTAGAGAATAGATGCCAACAATATAGATTTATTATTTTATTATATATTAAGTTTGCATGATTTAAAGATGTTTATTAACATAAAATAAACAGCATAAAATGTAAAAATTTTAAAAAATTAAAATTGTACACATATTAAGTACTTTTAAACATATTTACTAAAATAAGAAATAGACAACATAAAATATATAAGTAGTATAGTTAAATAAAAAGATAAATAAAAATTAAATGCTAACTTAAAGCTTGCACCGCTTTATTTTCATATCACAAAATCAAAGGTATCCTTTGTGACTCAATTTGACACGATTTTGAGCATTTAGGTGTTAAACTTTCCTTGCAGACTCGAAATATTTTTCACATGAAGAAAAATTTATTTTTACTTAGATGTGTAGAACCAAAGCGGAAAACAGAGTACATGCAATTTTCTTTCTTCAAACAATTAAATCTCTGCAGAAATGATATTCAATAATTTACAAAATAGCTGTAAATTTATCTTTAGAGTTACCTTTCAGATTTTTTTCATACTTCAACAATTGCCTCAACTTTAGTGGCACAAATAGTCAGTCCTTCATCAAATGTAACATAATCGTTAAAATCTTAAAATAACTCCTGCGTTGTGTAGTGGGATGAGGTAGGAAAGGAATTTCCTGTCCTATTCAAAACTCATGAGATAGATTACACTCATGACACCTCGACACTTGTAAAGTCTAATATTGGTCTGCACCTTTTCCAGTCGAAACTTGCTGGTTTCAAAAAAAGTCTTTTTCTGCTGATAAAAAAGAAGTCATTTGAAAAAAAAATCTATTTCTTTTTTTTTTTTCATTTCTAATGGGCTTGCGATTGGTGTTTTACATTGCAGACCTAGTACATTCCCCGGAAGCTGGTATCTCTTTTTAGTGCGGCACCATAGAGACGGATACCAATCGTTCAGGTAATTTTCATGCCCAGTTTCCTCCCTAGAGGTAGGCACATGAGCTCTGATGATGCGAATCTGTGCTAGGATTCAATTTTGCCGAAAGCACCCAAGGTAAACAGACACTCTAGGATCTTTTAGATGCCGTAAAATCATACGACATAGCCGCTGTCGATTTTCTGCATCTTAAAAATCCATCGACTTGGACTGGGTCGAACCCGCAGCCTTAGGAGCAGAAGGCCAGCTTGTTGTGAATTATGGACCAGGTGGTCTGAGTGGGTGGAGTGTAGTTAACACCACCCTCAGACCACACGTGGTCTATCTCGACAGAAACCATATGTAACGGATTCTGTCTCAGCATAACGAGATGTGCTGTTGTTTACTCGTATATTTTAATATTATTTTTGGCTTCGGCGTACCAGGTGCCGTTGTTTACTAAGATTTTTATCTCGAATATTAGAATTTATTCTTTCAGTAATTCAGTCTAATAATTGTAATAATTAGTGAAAGATTGTTAAGTTTATTGTTGAAAGTTATGTTTACCAATAAATCCAGGAAAAAGACAATACCAGGACTCCAGAATATTATTATTTTATAACACCACGGACACGCAGTAGTATTTAAAACAGCTACAAACCAACCACGCCACCCAACCGACATTTCTTCTAATGTAAACTAATAAAAAAATATCTTCTAATGTAAACTAATAAAAAAATATCTTCTAATGTAAACTAATAAAAAAAATATCTTCTAATGTAAACTAATAAAAAAATATCTTCTAATGTAAACTAATAAAAAAATATCTTCTAATGTAAACAAATAAAAAATATCTTTTAATGTAAACTAATAAAACAAATTTTCAGCTGTTAAAAAAATTCGTTAATTCGGGGTTTATTATTCGTTATATAGGGGTTTCCCCCCTTCATTTCAGTCAGGGTATAGAAAAATTTATTAAATCGGGAAATTCATTTAATAGGCGTTCGATAAATAGGGCTCCAACTGTATATTATTTTATACATTAAAAAATCCGTAAGAAAAGAAATTTATGTAAAAATCATTTTCACAATAGTATAAAACTATGCAAGAAATAAATCTTTAAATTCTTAAACACATTTCAATACAGCGAATAACTTTCACTTCCCGAGATATTCGAGTAAAAAAAATTTTTTTGTGGAAAAAAAAAGCAAATGGTTCATATGTTTTGCTTATGAACCACAACTCACTTATTTATTCAAGTCTTTTGCAGCCCGTACGTTAAACAGCATTTGAAACTTTTCGCTATCCGGTAAAAGGTTATGAGAAGAGCTGAAAAATAAAAAAAGAGGTGTTTACGCTACGTGAGAAGGTTTGAAAACCGTTTTCTATAGAAATCCCGTACTGAAGCACATATTTCATTTCGGTTTGACATAATGCAAACATTTTAGATCCTTTGAGTTAAAAAGTTTCGGTGAAGAAAACCAAATGAACCCGTGTTGCCAGATCTATAGCTTCACAAAAAAAGAGAGAGAAAATAAAAACACTGAGCACTATTCTTTTATATACTTTTTAAGAAACATGAAGTGAATAGATAAGAGATGAAAAAGGGTGGTGGTAGAGTTTTTGAATCTCCAAAATGTGTGCATTTGTGATTGGATCTATATTAACTTTCAACTTTAATCATTCAAATTAGTAAAAGATGTATTGCATTTTCATTGTAAACAAGATACGAATTGATATAAATGAATTAGCCATGTATATTGATAAAAAAGAAATTTTGCAAGTAATCTTTTCCTTTCAAAAAATTTCAAAGAATTTACAACAATAAATAGAATATGAGGGCTTCACATGTTTCGTGACAAAACAAAAAACAACTTTAAATTAGCGCTTCTCAAACTTTCAATATTTGTGACTCAATATTCAATCATAATTTTCTCATCGCCCTCCCTTCTCCATACAATAACAATGTATTGAATTCAATAATACTATACTTTGAGGCTACAGCTACAATACGACTCTCCCCTTTTAAGTGTCACCGCGGTGTATATAATCATCTCACTCAGCCAAAGCGTAAATTGCCCCGAACGTATATATACGTCTTTCCGAAATACGATCTGTGCACTGCTGTTCATAAAATTATCCGGAAGGCTTTGGAATGCAATAAAAAGACCTTGAGAGACAGTGTGTGTGTACTTGCGAAGGGTTTACTTATTTAAAAAAATTTGCTTATTTATTACTTCTCTTCCCCCTCCCCCCAGTACGTCATATACACGGAAAACGGAAGCATTGGGGAGTGAATCATGTATCTTTTAATCAGCAGTTAAGGGATTAATTGTAAACCGTACAAATTATCACGATAAGAGTTAACTTTTGCATATAATTTTAAATATGACATGCCCATGTGGTCAAAGCTAATTATTAATCTTGTTCTTAACTTAGTATTGCTAAATTAATTATCAAATACATTATGTAGTACTGATACATGAGTGTATTATATCAGTGTAAATGTGTATTTATTTCTTATTATGTCAGAATGTATTTTGTTTGCTTACTTTCAGTAAATTAATAATTTTTAAAATAATCTTTTGTTTTCGATTTTTCAATAGGATCGCCCCTCCCCCTTGTAGAGTTATCACGCCTTCCTAACGGGGCGTGCCCCACTGTTTGAGAAACGCTGCTTTAAATAGAGTGTTCAGTTTCAAAAGTAAAAACAACAGAAGTAGACGGTATTAAGTAATTATTTAGAACATTTGTGTTAGTGGATAAAGAAACTCATAGGGGGATGGAATGAATATACAATAAATATCTTTTAAACCTTTCTCTTAGTTTAGCAATGGCCAAAACCCTGAACGGAAAATAAGTTTAATGTGGGGTATGGTTCCCTTTCACAGCGTGGACAGGAATTGAGTGGTCTCCATAACAAGCTATGCCATTTCTGCAGAAAAGCAGTTTTTAACTTCGGAATAGTTTTTAGAGAGGAATGCCGAGACGTAGATGCTAACCCAAGAGTGTTTTTTTCCTAATATTATCGATAGGGTTTAGGTCAGAATATCCGGTTGACCAATCCTTACAGTGAATATCCTCTCTTTCCACGTAATCGTCGACAAGCTAACCCCTATGTGGGGAAGCGTTGTAGTCACTCAACAGGAACTTTAGCTACACCCCTGAAAAGTTCATCTTAGAGCCTTAAGATCTTATCTCTGTACCTCGTAGCAGTCAGGGAGCTTTTATCAAGCCCATGCAAAAGTGTACAAACGTCCAAACTATAATACCTGCACCACCGCATTAATATTTACCCCTGCTTAGAGAAGAATTTTATCGTATCCCAGGTTCTGTACACACAGAAGTATGCCAAAAAATGGTGTCCATGCTGAATCTCGATTCATCTGTAAAAACTATAGTATTTCACTGAAATCTGGTACACGAAGTATGTTATCTGTACCATACTAAACGCGTGTTTTCAGTGAGTAGGACTTCATAAGAAGTCTGTATTTCAAAAGACAAACAACAGGTCTTCTGAAATATAGATTTCTCTTATGAAGTCTTCGGGCAACTGTAGACCGTGAAGGAGTACCAGTAAACAGCTCAAGTGAGAGCAGTGAAGCTGTAGTAGTCCTATGGGCCAATTAGTGATCTGCATTCGTATTTATGGGCATTAATCTATTTTGTCCCCATGTCTTCTCAATAAGGATCTTGAAACTGTTTCCATAAATTGTAGACTACACTGAGCTCTGTAGCCACTTGAGCTCCGGATAGGCCTTTCTCCAGTCTATATACAATTCGTCATTTCATTATGTCCGCCATATGCTCTTGGATACTTAATTTACTTGATACCTTATGAAACCTGATTCCTGTACCTGAACTTACCATAAACCTGTTACCTTTACCCAAACTCCTGCGTGTCGTGGCGAATGTCGTGATGGAGTACGAACACATAAATCATCTACAATCCTTCGTGCGCCACAGAACAATTCCGCAGACACGCATGTATTCGACTCAAATTACATTTCAACACACTAATTCTTTTACACTGACTAAAACATTAGTCCTTTGGTAGAATTCTTAAAAGGTTTGAATAAAAAGAAAGATACACACACAAAAGAACGTTTAGTAATAACACATGGTGATAAAGCATTTAGATTCTTACTCAAACAATCTGTAGTGTGAGTTGCATGCGACGTAGAATGAGAGTGCAAGAGCTTAAATATTTAATTTCCTTTTTTAAGGAATGCAATATTACGACTTGAGGGAGCAATTTAACATTATTTTATAATTTCGCTTGTAGTAGACTAAGAAATATTAGGATGAATTAATATTTAAATCTTATGGAAAATTTAAACATTTTATCTGAGTATGAAGTTAATACATCATTAAATATTTAATAAGAGGTTATAGTTTAGCTTAAGATATGTTTAAGTATAACAAAGAAGAGCTATATATATATATACTCTTATATATGCATATATATATATATATTTAATAATTTTTATTACTTTGAAAGTAATAAATGGTTATTTTATGAGTGTATAATTTTATAGGCATATATATATATTATAGTCAAGATAATTAATTGTCTGTCTTTATTAAATAAATTCAACTCTAATTTAAGATAATAGATTAATTTTATGCATATTTTATGCGTAAAGTAATATTAGCTGCAAGTACAAATTAAATTTAATAAATTTAACACTAGATTACCCAAGGAAGTAATTTGACTGCTTTTTAATTTCAATTAGAAAAATAATTACGTATATAATGACACAATTTTTTAGTGTTTTAGAATATATTTTTTTCCAAGTGAAATAAATTTTTTTTAGTGTTAATATTTACTAATAGCTTGTTATATGACTGTAAGTAATATAAAAAATAATAATAATTAATTTTAAACACATTTTTTGGCACATTAGTTATTCTTTCACAATGCAGTCATTTTGAGTGTTTTGGAGCAATATAGATATATACTAAATTTCAGTCTTTCTAGTGTTCATCAAAATATTAAAGTGACAAGTACTTTCAATGTTATATGTATATTGGACGTTAATTTCTAATTCTTAAAATATAATTTTAAGAATTCGAATTATAAATTAAATAATAATTCTTGCACACAAAACTTATTGGTAATTTTATATCACAAAAAAAAAAAAAAAAAAAAACGATTTATGACACTTTTATTTTATTTTTACTTTTGTTGAATCGATTATTAAGGTACAAAAGTTTGCACAACATTGAATATGTCCCTTTAGTACAAAAATGACAATTTGTCTTATTTAAATATATTATCAAATAACTAACTTTCTTTGTTTGGATTGTGCTGGGATTAGTTAAAAGCAGCAGGCATTTAAAATACCTCTCTCTACATCTGACAATACAAATCGGATGTTAATTTTTAATCATGTTTTTAACGCTCTAATTTTCGCAGTTTCATTTAATTTTAAAAATATTGTAAACTTTAGTGTATTTTGATTTTGTTTCTTGGATTGGCAACTGAACTTAAAACACCTCATAAAAGAATATTTACCAGTAATACACTCTATAGCAAAAAAAAAAAAAAAAAAATGACGCACCAAGAAGGAGCCATCCAATTTAATAAAACTTCGTAAGCAAAGACATTTTGAACAAGCTGAAAATGATTAAATTGTGATGTCTAATGAATGAATACAGGAAGCTCTTGCGCATTGGAACTGCTCATTTATAAGCTTGCCCAATATTTTCTTGGTCAGTCATATGTTACATGTTTTTTTTTCATAATTAGTAAATATTCAAAAGTTATTTGAACTCTTTCTTGTCACATTTTTCATTACGGATACTTTATAATTGACTTATTAAATCGTTTTTTTAAACTTTAAATTAATAAAAAGCTATTTAGGTTAGAAACCAATGCCATTTTCATATTCATGAGTAAAGATTAATGATTAATTTATCACGACACTAAGATACCCATCTATTGACCATTTCAAGTTCGTGAACGAAATTTGAATGTTGTGGAGTTTCTAAGTTTTTTTTCAACCACCTAGAAAACTTGAATGTAATGAAATGCATTCGAGAGAGAAAAATGTAGCGAAAATTCTTCTGAAATTACATTTTTCCTCTGATTTTTGAAAAATTTTTAGTCTATCTCAGGGATTTATTTATGGATTTTCAGATGCTTAAGAAATATTTGTATGAAAACATTTTCAAATAGAGGAAGAAATATGTATTTCCAGAAAATCCTTCAATACTTTCTTTGTTCTTACAGATTCAAAGTTTTTTGCATACAAATTTATATACTATAGTCTAGGTTTAAGCAGGATATTAGAATTTCTGATGTATTACCAATATGGTCACACATTCAAAAAACCCATAATCACCTCAAATTTTTTGTCTGCCAGTGACAAGTTCATTTCGTGAAAGTAAAGATGATTCTATGGGATTTTTCTCTATTTCTTTTTTCATTCTCCGACAACTATTTTTATTTGAATTTAATAGACCACCATAATGAGAAAGAAAGCAATAATGAAGGTTTCTAAATAATAATATTTCCTAACGAATTCTTTAAAATTATTTAAATAATTTTTTTGAAAAAAATCTAAAAAACTCTCAAATGAATAGTCAAAATATACAAAAAATAAAATTTCAGTAATATGAGAAAAAAATTTTAATTTGCAAAAAATTTCGATGTTATTTTTTTATGTATTTTATTGAATTCAAACAATAATGTGAATTGAATTTCACAATTAATAAGATTATAAATTAAAGAGTTAATCATTAGTGTTCGCAGATATTACGATGGGAGCGTTAGTGTTGCCACCGTTACTACACAAAAGTAGAAATACCAAGAAAAATTTATCTTTCTACTCTTTGTTCAAATCTTGCTATTTACACGTAATTATATTTTTTTTAAATCTTAGAAGAATCGCAGTGTTGTTAAACACAGCAAAATAAAACTATAAAAAAATATTACCCACCAAAGCCTTCTTATCAGATGATTTTTCAGAATAAAGTATTTGGTAAAATATCTTTTGGTGAATTAATTTTAAGTGTTCTTGTAAATTATTTGGTGGCTGTGATTACATAATTCAAATAAATTCGTAAAATAAATTTATCTGATTTTACTTTCTATCATTTAACTGTTTTCGTAACTGATTTATATAATACAATTTATTTTAAGAAAAGAGTTTTACTTACTTAAGCCTCGTCATCAGATGACTTTTCGGAATAGAATAAATGTAAAAATATCTTTTGGGTGAATTTTGATTTTATATCTTCCTATTATTTGGTAGCTGTAACTAGATAATCAAAATATATATCCATTAAATAAATTATCTTTATTACTGTTTATATCAGGGCTCGGCCATCTGAGGCACTCGAGCTACATGTGGAACGCGGTACAATAATCAGTGGCACTCTGCACTACTCTACAAATTTGTCAGTTTTTGAGGGGATCGAAGTTGATAAATTTGTAGTGGCTCTTATCTGACAAATATTGTAAATTCTCTCTCTCTCTCTCTCTCAACTTTTGGCCCTACAGAGTAAAATAAAACTTTCCACATATAAAAAAATATTTCGAGTCCAAAGAAATTTGCTTAACCACTAAATGCTCAGAATTATGTCAAATTGAAAGTCACAAATTTTTCACCTGATTTAGCGATATAAAAATAGAACGATGGCATAGGTACACATACATTTTTTTATTTAACTGTTATGAAGGGAAACATATTTTATGTTGTCTTTATTTTAATAAATGTGTTTATATATATGTTGTATACGCTCAGGCGACACCAGCGCCACTCTCTGAAAACCCCCGGATGTAAGCGGGAGAAGGAGTAGACTTACTCTTCCCCAGCAGCGCGCGCCTAGTCAGGTTTAACAACCTGTAGATGTCATTAAATATCCTAAAACTTTAACGTCTCTCTTTCATTCAACATACCCCTAGACACCACCCTCTCTGTTACATGGGGGCCCGACCTCGCAACCTTAATGGTTTTTGAACCCGTGTAAAATCAAAAGTCGCCCAAAATAAACGGCGCTCATCGAAATCGCCCAACACAATGGCGAATGATTGATCATCGAATTCCTCCGACGCCTACTAAGAGCCAATCCTCCGCTCTGAGACCTATACTACCGTCTCCTTCGCCAAAGCCAAACCAAAGCTTAAGACTCAACCAATAAGTCTCTTCGGCATCGTCCAAGTGGTCCAGTGAAACAAAAAGGCCAATTTCCCCGCCTATTCATCGCATCAAGAGTGTAAACTCCATCTGCTTCGTAACTACAGTCATCGCCGTGAAATCGTCAAATCAGGTAGGATCAAACCTTTTTTACTCAGCATGTATCGAAATACTAAGAAAGTTGATCTAATAACCGCCGCTAAAGAACTAGGTGTTACTGTCCCAGAAAATGCTACGCTTGTGAATTTAAAAGCACTTATCGAACAAACTGACACTTTCAAAAACGAACCTGAATTCGTTAAGGATATGCTTAATTTACTCGTCGAGGAACGAAAAGAGTCAGAACTAGAAGAAAAACAAGCAGAATTAGAAAAAAAACAAGCAGAATCAGAAAAAAAACAAGCAGAACTAGTGAAAAAAGAAGCCGAGCAAACGGCCCAAAAAATCATTCAACTTGAAAAAGAAATTGAACTCGCGAAAATAAACTCCGCTATAAATTCTAATAATTCAAACAATACTACTGCAACATTCGAAACACCGTCAACTAACCTTTTAGAAAGTCTCATTAAATCCGTTAAGACCCTTAGTATGCCAGTTCCTTCTAAACCTGAAAATTATAATTTATTTTTTCATTCACTTGAACGTGCGTTTACAACCAAAAATGTTCCACAGGAATTAAAATCAGAGATCTTAATTAATATTCTCGGTGAAAAAGCTAACAGTATTTTACTTTATATCCCCGAAAACGAACTTCAAGATTACGAGAAAGTTAAACACATTATTTTACGAGAATTCCAACCAACCCCACAAGAATGCTTAATTAATTTCCGTAGGGCCCAACGATTGCCAAACGAATCGCACGTACAGTTTTCGTCACGGCTAACAAGTTCTTTTGAATATTATTGTAAACTTCGTAATGCGAATGATTTTAAAACTTTGTGTGAGTTAATGATAGCCGACAAATTATTTTCCACCTCGATCGAGAAACGCAACAACATATCGCGATACGCCAAAACGAATCTTGGTTTAAGCCTACTGAATTGGCTAGGGAATGCGATGTTTTCTTCGTAGCAAAGCGAAAGTCGTATTCCGACAACACACACCATCAACCGCCGTATGACAGCAAAAAACAAAAATATAACTCGTCACAGGGCTTTAATCGCTACTACTCGCGTGATAAAAATTTCACAAATTATTCACCAAACACTTCAGCAAATAACCCGCGTCGTAGTTCTTACAGAAACGAAACTCATTTCAATTCTAGACCTAATTCAAATCACGGTCCTGTTTGTAAAGTCGAAGGTAAAATGTTTAATGAATCCTTACATGAATTGCAATACGAAAATATTTTTGTTAATGATAAAATCGTGAAAACTTTAATCGATTCAGGAGCGAATATTGTGTGTGTGAAATCTTCCCTCATTCCACCCGAAACAAAATCTTTAGGAACTGTTCAATTAACATGTGCTTTCGGAAATGAAATTCAAGCTGAACTTACTAAAATTAAATTAGCTCTTCCAAGTTTTCGTGAAAACCCGATAATAGTAACTGCAGCTGTCTGTAATAAATTGTATTGTGATTTAATAGTTCCGCCTAATATTTTTGATGACTTAAATAAAGCAGAAAAAGAAAATGCACGGATTTCAGAAAAAAATCCTACTTCCTCTCATTCTAAGAACATTCTTTCGCATAAAAATAAAAATGATAGACAAAATAATTTCGCTAGCCAAAATATGTCGAGCTTGCATTCTTTTGCACCGCAAACTATCCGAAATCATTCCGGCGAAGGTTCAAGGCCAAATGGCTCAAATCTATTTCCAAACAATCACAGCGCGAGTAATGTAAAACACTCAATGAATAAAAATGAATCGTTAAACTCTCCAAAACAGAAATTATTCGATAGAAAAGAAAATAAGAAATATGAACTGACGTCACAGCCCAGATCCGATCAAACATGTTATATAACTGATTTTCAGCGCGAAGCTAACGTAAACAAACCTTTTTCTGAATTTAAAATTAGCGATTGTAATTCTTTACCAGTTAATAATAAAAACGAATCTCTCTCTTTGCTTTTTCAAAATGAGAATTGTTATTTATCAAATTTAAATGTAATTTATTATCCAGTAGATTTATCGCATATTTTGAACGTTGATACGCGTCGCGAAGTTGAAAACCTTATCCAATCTTACAAAGCAAATAAAATTAAAGATACAAACTTACAGATGCAAATTATCCTTTCTGATGACACACCCATCGCGTTACGTCCTAAAAGATTAAGTCAAGCGGAAAAAATTATCGTCGAAAACCAAATTGAGCAATGGCTGTCTGATGGAATAATTTCCCCAAGTTCATCTAATTTTGCCGCACCTTTAGTTCTTGTCAAGAAAAAAGACCAGTCAACTAGACTCTGTGTTGATTTTCGTGCTCTTAATTTTAAAACAATTAAACAAAGATTTCCACTACCTCTCATTGAAGACATTTTTGATCAACTCCATGGAGCGATACTCTTTTCAAATTTGGACTTAAAAAACAGTTTTTTTCACATCAAAATTGATCCTGATAGCCGTAAATACACCAGTTTCATAACACATAATGGTCAATACCAATTTAATAGAGTTCCTTTTGGTTTGTGTAATTCTCCCTCACTATTTCAAAAATACATTCAAATTGTGTTTAAAGATCTCTTAAAAGACAACACTGTTATTATATACATGGACGACATTTTAATTCCGGCAAATTCTGAATGTGGAGGGATTGCAAAGCTTAAAAAAGTATTTGATGTTGCTGCTACTTATGGTTTAGAGTTTAATTTTAAAAAGTGTAATTTTCTTCAGCGGAAATTAACTTTTCTTGGCCATATTATTGAAGAAGGCACTATTCGTCCTTCAGCAGCTAAAACAAATGCTGTCATGAATTTCCAAACACCTAAAAACACTCGGCATGTCCAATCATTTTTAGGACTAACAGGCTATTTTAGAAAATTTATTAAGGACTATGCATCAATCGCACGACCTTTAAGTGATCTTTTACGAGACAAAGTTCCATTCACCTTTGGTCCTATACAAAAACAAGCTTTTCTCTCTTTGAAGCAAATTTTGTCTCAGGAACCTGTATTACATCTTTATCAGCAAAACGCTCCATTACAAATACACTGCGATGCCAGTGCGAAAGGGTTTGGCGCTATACTTCTACAAATGGACTCAAATCAGAACTTTCATCCAATACACTATATGAGTCGTAAAACTTCTCCTCAAGAAGAGAAATACTCCAGCTACGAGCTAGAGGTCTTAGCGATAGTTACAGCATTAAAAAAATTTCGACACTACCTCGTCGGCACAAAATTTCAAATAATCACAGATTGCCAAGCATTTCAAAAAACTATGTCAAAGAAAGATTTACCACCTAGAATAGCACGATGGGCTCTCTTCTTAGAAGACTTCGATTACGAAATACTTCACAGGCCAGGTAAACAAATGCAACATGTTGACGCGCTCAGTCGTTATCCCGTCATGCTCATACAATACAACGAGACAACACAAAAAATTAAAAAGCACAAATTAATGATGAGTTTACATCCAGTATTAAACAATTATTACATTCATCTTCAGCCTCTGATTATACATTAAAAAACGATGTGCTGTACAAAATTGTCAACGACCAAGAACTTCTAGTCATTCCACTTGAAATGCAAAAACAAATCGTACAACTTGAACATTCTAAAGGACATTTCGGCATCAACAAAACTGAAAATTTAGTCAAACAACAATTCTTTTTCCCAAATATGCGTAAGACTGTAGAAAATGTTATTGCAAATTGTATTCCTTGCATTCTTTCATCCAAAAAATTTGGCAAACGAGAAGGATTTCTACATCCCATACCAAAAGGTGATATTCCACTTGATACCTACCATATTGACTTTTTGGGTCCACTCCCAAGTACCAACAAAAATTACAAATATATCTTTACTGTCATCGACGCTTTCACCAAATTTTTGTGGATTTATCCTGTAAAGTCTCCTTCAGCTAACGATGCTTTAGACAAATTAAAATTACAACAAGTAACCTTTGGAAGTCCCAGACGAATAATTTCAGACAAAGGAACAGCATTCACTTCTACAGAATTTCAGAAATTTTGTCAGGATGAAGATATCGAGTTTATTTCAATCACAACAGGTGTACCGCGTGGGAACGGTCAAGTAGAAAAAATTCATGCAACGTTAATACCAGTCCTAACAAAGCTTTCACTTGAAGATCCCAATAAATGGTATAAACACGTATCATCAGTTCAACGAATAATTAACAGCACTGTTTCCATAGCCACCAAATATACACCATTTGAACTTTTAACAGGCGTCAAAATGAAAAATAAAGATGACATAAAAATCAAAGCCATTCTCGAGGAAGAAAATTTCCAATTATCTTTACAGAATAAACAACAAATGAGAGAAGATGCAAATCCAATATCCTGAAATTACAAGAACAAAGTAGACTACACTACAATAAACATCGCAAAGAAGCAAGAAAATACAAAGAAGGTGACAGAATTGCAATCAAGAAAACCCAGTTTGGAGTAGGTGTGAAATTGCGACCAAAATATTTTGGCCCATATGAAGTAGTGAAAGTTCGTCCAAACGAGAGGTACGATGTAAAGAAAATAGGAAGACAAGAAGGCCCAAATTTGACGTCCACATCTGCTGATCTGATGAAACCATGGGATAATCCCTAAGACTTTTCTTTCCAGAACTCTAATGACTTTATTTTTTTTCCTCTATGTACTCAAGGAAATTTGAACTTTAAAAATTTGTTTAATCTTTTTTTTCTTTTCAGTTGTAGTATTTGTATAATTTTTACTTGCATATTTTCCAGCCTGGTCGGGGACCGACCACATCAGGATGGACGAGTGTTGTATACGCTCAGGCGACACCAGCGCCACTCTCTGAAAACCCCCGGATGTAAGCGGGAGAAGGAGTAGACTTACTCTTCCCCAGCAGCGCGCGCCTAGTCAGGTTTAACAACCTGTAGATGTCATTAAATATCCTAAAACTTTAACGTCTCTCTTTCATTCAACATACCCCTAGACACCACCCTCTCTGTTACATATATATATTTGTTAATTATCATTAAAGTATCGTATTGTCATCCAAAACAATCGTGTATATAAAATTTCAGTTCAACTTTATTTGAAACGAGAGAAAAAAAATCTTTTAAGGTTTTGAACCAAGTCACACTAAAAATGAAGCCAACGTGGCTGTATGTGTAATTCTTTGAATAATTAATTTCAGTCAATAATTTTAATTAATTATAATTAAATTATCGTGTTTCTAAAAATAATAGTGTATAGAAAATTTCAGCTCAAATGAGCGCTTTAAAACGTGAGAAAAATAAAAAAAACCTTTGCAAGTTTTGACACAAGTCACCAAAAATGATGCCAACGTGGCTGTATGTATCTGTAATTCTTTGAATAATTAATTTCAGTCAATAATTTTAATTAATTATAATTAAATTATCGTGTTTCCCAAAATAATAGTGTATAGAAAATTTGAGCTCAAAAGAGCGCTTTAAAACGTGAAAAAAATAAAAAACCTTTGCAAGTTTTGACACAAGTCACCAAAAATGATGCCAACGTGGCTGTATTTGTAATTCTTTAAATAATTAATTTCAGTCAATAATTTTAATTAATTATAATTAAATTATCGTGTTTCCCAAAATAATAGTGTATAGAAAATTTGAGCTCAAATAAGCGCTTTAAAACGTGAGAAAAATAAAAAACCTTTGCAAGTTTTGACACAAGTCACCAAAAATGATGCCAACGTGGCTGTATTTGTAATTCTTTGAATAAATAATTTCAGTCAATAATTTTAATTAATTATAATTAAATTATTATGTTTCCCAAAATAATAGTGTATAGAAAATTTGAGCTCAAATGAGCGCTTTAAAACGTGAGAAAAATAAAAAAACCTTTGCAAGTTTTGACACAAGTCACAAAAATGATGCCAACGTGGCTGTATTTGTAATTCTTTGAATAATTAATTTCAGTCAATAATTTTAATTAATTATAATTAAATTATCTTGTTTCCCAAAATAATAGTGTATAGAAAATTTGAGCTCAAATGAGCGCTTTAAAACGTGAGAATAATAAAAAACTTTTGCAAGTTTTGACACAA
>BMAO01029409.1:0-15756 GCA_019973975.1 Trichonephila clavata | reverse complement strand
TTCATCGCATGCTATTTAAATCAAATGTGACCTCACTAATATGATACATACCAGGCAGGGGTCGACAAGCTTTTAACTGTGGCGTGCCAAACCAATCAACTCATATGATTCAGCGTGCCACACAGTCGGACTTTTTGAAAATTTCGATTCTCGCGATAATGCATGAAGACTTGAAGAATGGAAATCAATAATAAAGAGATTTACAGTTTTAATATACATTAGTTTTGCATTAATTTCTACACATAAAATATAACTTATTTCTTCAACAAAATAAAAATTTTAAATTGTATTTTTATTATGTATTTTTAACACCTTTATTAAGAACACCTTAAGAAATAGACAACAAAATATATAAATATTTCTCTTCATTATAGTTAAACAAAAAGATAAATACAAATTTTAGTGTGAACTTTGCAAGATGTGTATCATCATCATCAGTTACTTAAATTTGCCACGATTCTGAGCATTCAGTTTTTAAACAATTTCCTTGCGGACTCGAAATATTTTTCATATGAGGAAAGATTTTTTTTACTTCATTAGGTGTGTAGAACCATAAGCGGAAAGCTATAAAAATGCAATTTTTCTCCCTTCAAACAATTGGAATCTCTCCAGCAATGACAGCCAATAATTTACAAAATAGCTGTAAATTTGTCTTTTCTTTCAGATTTTCGTAATTCTGTAAATGTCCTTCATTCTGAAGATGTTTGAAAAAAGGTCCATTAGAAATGTATTAACGTCCATCCACTCAAAAATTGACATATGTGTAGAGTAGTGCAGAGTGCCACGGAGAATTGTACCACGTGCCACATGTGGCACGCGTGCCGTAGGTTGCCGACCCCTGATATCTACTAGGCTAAAAGCTTTTTAAAAAATTATTTTTGTATTTGATTGAAAAGATTACTAACAATCGACATGCAAATTTGTAGTCGTGCATCAATATAAAGCAAATTCCCACTAGAGGAATTGAATGAAATACAGCGTAGCATTAATTACAGCTTCAGCGCCAAACCATTAAAACCAATCCATCGTGCGAATTCTAAATTTTCAAATAACAAAAAAAGAGCGGGAAGGAAATGGACGCCTCGACAATTCTCTCAACGAGAAATTATCTGTATCCGTACCATGACAACCCGTTCTTCTTTAAGCGAGTGGAACGAATGGGGATAAGTATTATAAGTGCCACTTCCTTCAATTCAACACGTCCAGAAATTCAGCAGAAAACAGCCACGTTTTACAATAAAAAAGAGGAGAAAGAATTCCATACAGACGCCCATAGTGTTGATAAAATCGCTTCTATCAAAGCGGCAGCATACGCGTGTACTCCAAGCAGTTGGATCGCTTAAGATTGAAGCAAATTAACGAGGTTACAGAGAACAGAGGAGATGCATTCATCTCAAGCGCCAACTCGTAATGAATGAAGTAATAAGTGAGAGAAGATACTTTTTGAGCTAGTGCCAATGAAGAGGTCTGTCTAGAGATTCCGGATAGCATGTGTGAAAGGCAAAAAAAAAATAATAATTATATCGTGGCCGCCCACAAAAAGCTCATTACACACTTACCAAATAATTACGTGCTTTGAGTGCATTAATTAATAAATGTCATCAAAGGAGTTAAGGGAAATATGATACACGGGTAACTCGAGAAATTAATCCTTGTGGTTTTGTCTTTAAGATTTTAATATGCAGTATACTTTGAAGTTAAAAAAAATTGTTGTTTTAAAATTCAAACTTATTTATATAATTAGCTCCAAAAATGAGTCAAGACAAAATGTCATAACCAAATCATTGTGTTACTCTTTTTTGCATTCTATAAGAATGTTTTTTCTGTTACACTAGAAAAAAAAACCTATACAATCGAGGGGGAAAAGTGTTTATTATAAATAAAACTTATTTATTTCAATCTCCACAAATCTTTTTGCTTCATTTAAAGAAATTTTTTCAAAAGATTTTTAAAAAAAAAAAATCACAAAACAGTTTTTAAAAATGTTAAAAGAAGAAGGGGGGGGGGGACGACTTTACACTTGAATACCGTGCAGTTTCGGTCGATTGGAAGTCAATGCCGCTGAGTGCAAAACTATTTGACTGAGTTTGAACAATGCTTCAACAGATTTTTAAAAAATTTAATTTTATTAAAAAAGGAACAAAGAATAGTACCTCAAAGAAGGGATGTTCTCGCTATTTGGGGGGGGGGAGTAACTTATTTTTGACTTTTCAATCGATAAAAGAATTATTACTTACTGATATTAAGAATAAATGCTAGAATGGAATTTTTTTTTTTTTTTTGTAACGGAGACAACATCGTAAGTAATTTGGTGTGTGAAGGAGCTTATTCATCAGCCAGAACATCAACATCCAAAATGTAAAGATTTAAAATAAATAAGGCACAAAAAAAATCAATGAAGATGAAAACGTTTATCGGGTAAAAATTTCTTGCACTTTAATATTTCTGATTATGTTCTCAATAAATAAGTACCGCCTCCACGCAATATTTACTCATGTCATACTCCGCCTTATTTCAAACGTAACTCGTCACCTAACAATTTTGATATGTTAGTTTCGAATCTTATTGGTTATCGCTTTCAGACATCATGTTTTACTGATTAAAAGCTATTACGTTCAGCAACCAATCATTGTCTTCATAACTTTCCATGTCGATTGGCTATTAAAGTGCACGCGGGGAAAACTACTGAAGATAGGCTAAGGCAGACATTTATAGAAATTTTTAACAGGTCTGTTAAATCTTCATACTCATAAGCACCAAAGCACGTAAAAAAATCATAAGTTAAAAATTAATTTTTCATAAATGATATTTCCTTCTGACCTTTCAGAAATTCATATTCCCTGCACTGAATATATATCGTTAAAAATTTTACAAAAAAAAAAGTTATAAAAATTCCATTAACAGTTTGTTTTTTATGATTTTTATCCATCTCTTGTAACGTTTTATCAGTAACAACAGAAAATTAAATTTATAATTAAAATTTGTACAGATGTTTAACTTTAAAACAAATATTTCTTGTATTTCTGTTGTCTTATGCAACAGAAATGAGTTAATATTGATTTATTTTTTCCCCAAATTTCGAAAACATAACCTAATTCAAAAGTGAATATTAAATCGACTATAATATAATTTGTGAGAATTGAATTTTTATGGTATAAAAAATATTTATTATCAAATAGAAGAAATACTTTTTCACGACTGTTAATGACCCTTCGACATGATATTGATATCTGATTCGTATTTTTCCTCAATAAAGGGAAATAAAATTCCATTTAAGTGATTTTCAAAAGCCGAATATAATGAATGTTAAATCAATGATAACATTTGAAATATAAACAAATCATATTGTGAAAAAAATATCATTTCAAATGATGGGAGAGACTTGTGAAGGAATAGTTAAGGATTGGTACAAATAAAACTAATCGACATGAAAATTTTTATGAAACATTAACAATTTGCTTCTCTTTTCCGATTGAAATAAGTAGACTTATACCAATTTTGACATGCATACAAAAAAAATTGAGGACTTTTATTTCATTTTCTCTTGTTATTCTTCGTAAAATAAACGACAATTCAATATTTCATCTCATTTATTTATATTTATTTTTGATCAAATTAAATAAATATTAATTTTGACTCCAATATAAGATTTTAGAGTTTGATATCTTAGAATATTAATTTTTTTGAGTCTTCAACTTCATCAACTAAATCTTTAATTAAAAAAATCATAATAATTTTTTGAAAAATACCAGGGTTGTTGAAAACTTTAAAATAATAAACAAACAAAAGTTCGAACAATTTCTTTTATGTTTTCCCGCTCTTTTCCAACGTTAAATTTAAAAATTGGTTTTTACAGCGAACTGTAGTGATTTCCAGGCCAGGCCAAAAAATCATAAAGCTTCAACTGATCGATAGATGCACATCATCTGGACCACCTACCAGGCAAAAGAGACGCTTTCTGGCGCCAGAATGTGTGAAAAAGATGTTCCAGCTTGTAAAAATGGCGCTCATTTTGCAACCAGGAACATTTTAACGTCTTTCTTTCCACGTCTATTCACCGTGTTTCTTCACCCTGGTGTTCTACACTAGGTCTCGAAGGACAATAAAGCACCAATGAGGGAAAAAGGGGAGACAGCTGGCACAAGAACAAGCTCCAATAAACTGAACATCTGGAAAGAACGAAGAGGAGAGAAAAAAAAGGCCACTGCTTTGAAGAAGGAGAACGAAAAACGAAGACACGGAAATACTATAGAGATGAAGTCATGGCCAAGGGCATAGCTTCCGCAAGAATCAAAAAGAACTCTCTTAATCAAATACTCACTCGCCATCAATACAATGCCCTTGGCTATTTAGCAGCAGGCCTTGGAAAACTTGACTGGAGTCACGGGTTTTATATTGGAGAAGAGGGGTCATCGTTGTGTGCGTAAACGGTTCTGAGTAAGATAAAGATAAAATTTTTAATTTTACTGCACTCTTTTTGACACGACAATTGTTCAACTGTCGGTAATAGTCGTACAACGTAAAATAGGGTAATATAAAAAAATTTTAAAAATATGCGAGGATTAAAAAGAGTAATGACAATAACAAAGGAAGGAGAATGTGTCATCCATTTTGCGACGAAGCGTGTTAAAATCTGATAAAGGTTTGACATTTGAGATAGCGAACAACAGAAGTTTATTATACTAGAGCATCACTGAGTTTTAAATGGGAATGAACTTCCATGGCTAAATGTTTTTAAGTTTAGCTTCTAATTCCTTTATTTTTTATTATATTATTATTATTTTGTTATCCAAGGCAGTGGTTCTTTAACTGTGGTTCGCGGACACCTGGGGGTCTGCAAAGCTTTTCTCCTCGAAGATCTCTCATTTAATGTCAATATTTCCATCTTTTACGAACTCTCCTCGTGGAAAAATCGAAAGATGCGCCATACTAGACTGCATCACTAAATCGCCCCAATGAAAAAACTGTATCAAAACATGCATTTCGATCCAGAATATTAAATCCAGTTTTTGGCCGTGGGTAGCCTAGTGACTAGATCCTCGAACGCCAGACCGGAAGGCCTAGGTTCGATGCCTGATATCACCAAATACCCTCCGAGTACACACGGAGTACGTGCTCGTTAAATCAGTGGGTCCGAAAGTCTTGTGGGCGATCGTAGCAACCACGGGTGCAGGGGCTGGAGAATATTTCCCTCCCCTCCAGTTCCTTGCCAAAATTGTGGAGTTGGAGATAGGAGGTGTCGCCATCTATAGTGTAAGAACCGAGCCCAATCGTACTGTCACCTGCACGGTGCTCAAAGCTAAAAGCTAACGACAGGCGTACACCTAGCCCCTTGCCACGATGAATTTCGTGGGCCTCGATCTGACACCGTTAGACAGGTGGAATTAGAAACAATAATAAATCCAGTTTTTTTTATATAGTTTGCAACTACATACATTACCGTTACCACAACATAATTTTTAAAATTAGATGTTCTTAGAGAAAAAATGTTAAAAAGTCTATAAGGCAATTTTTCAGAATTATTGAAGAACCTTTAAATCATCCGACCAAGTGTTGGGAATCAGGGTGGGATGTTCAAAATCTTGGGGGTCCGCAATGTAAGGTTGATACAGAAAAGGGGGCTGCGGATTTCGAAAGTTTGAGGTATCCGACTACTTGCGACAACTTTTTTTTTTAAGAAATGGAGATTTTTTTGTTTTTGTTGTTTTTAGATTTGTTAGATACATTTTAAGAAAAATATGCTAAAATTAAAAAGAGAAAAATAAATTATTATTACTAAAATGGGTAAAAATTTACAAAAAATAACATAAACGAGGCCCATTCTGTACCAAAAGTTTAAGAACAAATTTTCAATTCTGATGTGTTGCTATGTTATTCATCTTTGATTTGACCTTTAGGATAAGAATTTTTTTTTATTTTTACAAAAACTAGAGCACTTTACCTAAGTTATTATAAGAAATTGCTTAAAAAACAGGGATTATATTCACATAAGGGACTGTAAATTTTGTAATAAAACAGTGATTGATAAATCTGAAGGTTTAAGCACTTCTACTTTTTTACAGAACATACACAAAAAATTTCAGTTAATTATTTTCAAAACCTTTTGAGCAATCGTTGTCTCCGTTTGAGCATTTTCAAAAGCAACACACACACACACATTAGAGTAAAACGCATTTTAAAGTTTGACATCTTGCTTAAAGTAATGGCATGTGCTTTTACTAAAACACTTGTAGTTTTTGTTCTAGTGAACGGAAAAGAATAAACTTGGAATTTTTATAAAGCTAATAAGATGGTCTATAAAACAAAATTATTAAAAAAATTCAATTTTTCGCAAAATTCACAATTTTAGGGTAGTCGGATACCTTAAGAACCGCTGATCTAAGGCACACACACAACGATCTCCAAATTATATGCAGTAGATTCAATGTTGGTGATTCATAGATGGAGGGTGGGGGAGGTTTTTTAGATAATTTTTCAAGTAAATTTTTTCTAAAATTTTTACAGTTTATTTGCCTTATATTATTTTTCTCCACCGATTGTATACAAATATACGAATAACTATCTGAAATGTTAACACTAATTTAATTAGATTTATTAATTTAAGAAAATATTTAACTAAGCTGCGGTATTTAATAAAATTTAACAAAGAATATAATTACATCATTTTTGTGATAGTAATATTAGTTATTACAAGCAAATTAATTCCCAAAAAATATTGTAGTTAAAATTATTATTAATAAAATAATACGTCGAATGAAAGATTTTTCATAATTCTTACAGCAGAGATAAAGTAATTATAACTGTTTGAAAATGATTTTTAATTAACATCCCTGGAATCTGATTACGTACGAAACAATTTAAAAAAAAAAGAAATTGAGATATTAGGGTTTTATTGTGGTTTTCAGATTTGTTCAGTAAATTGTACGAGAAAACTGCTGAAATTTTATTAAAAGAATTACGTAAACGCAGTCCATTTTGAAAATTATTATGAACGAATTTCCAATTTTTGAACATTTATATGTTGCATTACTACTAAGTTTTGAGCTGTTAATAATGCAGTAATTTTTTTTAAGTTGGTCAAAACAATTCTAATAGCATACAAAACATTTACAAAATATTTCAGAGTTAATTATCTTTATACCTTTTTCAGCAACCTTATTCTAGTTTCAAATGTTCCGGGGGAAAAAGTTTTTTTGCATAAAACACGTTTTAAAGTTGGTAACTGTATACCGGAAATGGTATATACTCTTACATTAAGAGTTGTAATTTTGTACCAGTAAACGGAAAATAAAAAACTTGGTATTTTTACAAACCTGACTATAATATTGGCCATTAGAATTAAACTCTAAAACGTTTTTGTCCATTTTTGATAAAATTCGAAATATTAAGATAGTCGAATACCTTAAAAAATATGTCTTTAGCTGCTGAAATTCATGAACGAAGTAATAACATGGCAGTAAAAGAGAAAAGGAATTCGCAATTTGAGCGAAGGGGATTCAACAGATATTCCCTGATATTTAGGATTAAAACATTAAACAATTAAAAGTATATCATACTAATAAAATTTCCTACGCATCAGTACAAAATTATCTGAATTAATTTAAATAACATTTATTCTTTGTGAAAAAAAGGGTGAATTTCAACTCAAACAAAGTACTACTACCCATATTATAATAGAGAGTACATATTGGGCCATTAAACTAAAATTAGAAAATAATGTTTCTTTTATACTCCCCGCTGAAATATGAGATTTTTCAGAGGGAAGAGTAAATTAAGATAATCTAACGGAGTTGTGAAAATAGGGAGAGGAAAAGGGAATCGTGAAAGAGGATTTTGAAATCGATCTATGAAACCCCTATACGTGACTTAAGTTTAATAGGTTCTAAACACCATCTATTGAGATCATAAATTATATGGCAAGTACCCTGTGTCACGTGGCTTGAATATCAATTATATCATGATAAATATGGCAATGCAGTGAATTTACAAAAAGTGATATTTTTTAAGAACGATTACTGCCTCTAGAACTATATTTTTGAAAAACTCCTGTCAGCTTTTTCATTGATGTATGATTTCCTACATGGAGAAAAAGTTTTTGAATCGCTATTGTTCATGAATGAACCATGAAATATACTTGTCGCGAGAGTTCTGTATTCGAAAGCAAAAACTGTTTTAAGTTATTCAGAACTGAAGAGCATTGAATTATAGGACGCAGTGCATTATTAATTTATTATTTCTAGTTTAATTACAAAGTCTTGCAACCCGAATAAATTACGAATAAAAAGTGCCTTTAATAATGAAATATATATCTTCGTTCGCAACGAATATATCAAGTTGGTATGTAATAATAGTTGGTAAATTTTCTGTATTACATCTATAACAGTCAACGTTACTTAAGATATCCGAACACGTTCGGAATACTTTTTTAAAAAATAACATAATAAAACATTATAAATGCTTTTTTAGGAATCAATTCTAATAAATGCTAATATTTAACTAACAATATTTTTTAAAAATTATCTAAATTTTACAAAAATCACAATTAAAAATGAAATTTTAGCCATATTTTGGAAAGACTTCAAAGCAATTGAAAAAAAAAACAAACAATAAACTTATATCAAGTAAAAGTGTAACTGAAACAAATTGAATGCATTTGTCTAGAAAATGAACTAAAATTTCCACGTTTTAGTAAAATTTTAAAATTTTAGAGCTGATCGAGTAAATATTATAAGAAATGTGACATTTTACTTCTGGGACCATTATTTAAATAACAAGCCATAACTCAAAAAATTACGCATACAATAAGAAATATTTTAATACATTCTCTAGAAAATACTATAAATATCAGGTTCAAAAAGTTTCATTGAAATACAATCATAATATTTTGAGTTATCACACTCGCCCTGATAGATTCCGAACAATTTAAATGCCCACTAACGACTTCTTGTTTACTTTTGTTCTCCAAGTAATCTTGTTGATTATCCCAAAATTTGATTCTACTGAGTCTGCCCATCTCAGCCTTGGTCTTCCACGCTCACGAACCCCTTGACTTTGAGCTGCAGTATCTTTTCGACAACATTATCATCTGGCATTCGAATTATATATGGGCTATCCAATTCATTCTATTTATTTTTATGTATTTAATGATTTCACAGGTTGTTTATAAATTCTATATAATTGAAAATTATATCTTCTTCTCCAGCTATATGTTTTCGTTTATTCCTCCAAGTATACTTCGAAGTATTTTTCTCTCAAAAAATGCCATTCGATTTTTCTCCAGTTTTATTATTGTCCAAATCTCAGATGCATATATCAGAACTGGTCAAATAAGGAAGTTTTTTTTTTATTATTATTATGATTTAGCATTATTTTCGTCACATGTATTTTTTTACAATTCAGATATTGTTTAAAAATAAATGTAAAAAGTATTTTTTCCCATATAGTTAAGTATAACTATGATGCATGTAAAGTTTTACTACTTATTATCTCAATCACTCCTAAAATGTCTTACTAAGTTAATTTGAATGATGATATAAGCATATTTTGTACTCTTTGGAAAAATTACTAAAATGTTTATGACAGATAATCGTTAACTACTATTACAAAAATTAGTATGTTTGCTGTAAAATTATTTTTTACTCGCTTTTTTCATAATAGGAAAGGAGAAATTATTTTTTCAATTATAGAACAGACGTATTGCAATCAAGTTTTAAATAAGATTTCTACGATTTACAAAAACTTAATTAAAATCTTTTGCATTAAATTAATTTTACTTTTTTTACAGATTTTCTTCAAAATCACACTCTATTTAATCCGGATTTACTACACCACATATCCATGCCACAACATCTACCATTTCTTTCTGTTGTTTCAATCACAAAACAAGTCCCAAACACACTTTACTAAATTGTTTTTCCTTCAAACACAGACAAACCCCATTTTAGTTTGGAGGCACGTTTGTCTTAACACACATATTTTTCGTTTCATTAAAAAAAAATTAAATACGAAAACTACAGTATATTTTAAACTGTGAAATATATCAGTACACAAATCTTTTGAGACAAAGAATGCTCCTCACCCAAAGGCTGTATTGCCATTGGCCATTGCTGCCTAAATATTTAGTAGATAAGACACATAATTGGCCTCTGTAGGTGGTAATTAAATCTGTCACATGCGAAAGTAATCCTGCCTGGGTGAATATCCCAGCATAGCATGAGAGGCAAATATTCGCCGCAGGAGAGGCAACTGGTGTAATTTCGTTTCGCTCTGTCTGGTTCCTAGACATTTCCAGCGCATAGTAAAAGAGCTCGAGTAGTTTAGTAAATTCCGAGAGATATTTATTGAATTTCTGCAGTGCCTTTTACAAAGCAAGTGTGACATTTAAAATCTGCAAAAACTGGGTTTTAATTAAGTATTTAAAGTAACGTTAATGTTTTAAAATTAGGATTTAATTTCGAAGGGGAATCTGAAGAATTCTAGTTCAATCAGCAAATATCACAGTTCCCTTAAATAACATAAAAGGTACATCAGTCCCGAAAATATTAAAATGTGCAATTGTTCACAAGGCAGACTTGTGTGTGTATGTGCTTAATTTATATTATATTCTAACAAAACTATAAGGCATTCCATACCAAAGCATTTTGTATTTTTATAGAATGTTTTAAAAATCACATACTTTTGATTTGAAATCATTTTTAATTATTACTTATTATATTTGTAGCAAGTATAAAAAAATAGAAGCGCGATACGCATGTTGTTTTTTCTGCAGTGATACATTGCTCGAGGGGAAATGGAGTTTTATAGAAAAATCCGCTTCCAGCCTGGACTCGGAAAAATAAGATTGTGGCAAAGCTAGAAGATGTGACCAGGGTTACCAGATTGGGGACTTTATAACCATTGGAGGAAATTATATCGCCAAGGAAACCTCGAGAAGTCTATGAGATCCGCCGTACTGGAAATTTCCATGAGGCTACCTAGACATTTGAGACAACGATGAAGTCAATTGAGATTAGAATCTGCTTGAGCGTTTTCTGCGATAAGACAGATTCATAATTCTGATTTCATGATAGTGGAATTGTTCCAGAAAAACATTTCAACTTTTCTAGAGCACTGTAAAGCTTGCTTTTAAATATTTTTTTCCCGTGTATACGTCGATTTGTTTTCGTGTAGTTATTTGTTCGTCTTTAGTCTATTAATAAATCTATTATTATTCAAATAATTTGGAGTTGTTGACTGGTTTCTCCCACACAAATTTTCAGCAATATGAAGAGTTTACAAATTCAAAAAAATAAATATTTCGCAAAATATATAAATGTTGTTTTAAGTTTTCAAATCCTTGAGTGTATGGGTGATTTTTCTCGAATCTAATTATTAATTTAACAGGAAATTTATATTTCATAGACATATATGCATACATAATTATCAAGTATAACATTTATCTGCTGATGCAAAATATTTTCAAAACATTTATTCAAATTTCATTATATTTGCGAACTAGAAGGGAGAAAAATCATGAATCACCCAGTTCATTTTTTTTTAAAGAAAAATCATTTTTTTTTAAAATTAATGTACTACGAACTTTGAAATGTTTCACGAAAAGTTAATCAGAGGTCATGCGTAAGATAAAACAGAATGAGTTCATTTATTTACTGAAAACAAAAATGCTTTCTAGACAAAAATTACAAACCACACGTTTTCGAATTACATATTACTTCACCTTTACCCATGCGTCACGCGGGAGAACTACTTGTATTTGCCTTCACAAAAAGATGGGGAAAAGAGAAAAGAAAGAATAAAAAAAGAGGAGGAGTTTTTAATATATTTTCCCCGACAAGGATTTTAAAAGCTAAAAGAGAAAATGGAAGGCACAAATGGTTTTAGATGTGGAGCGCCATTATTTTCGGCAACGTAAGGAGTTAAACTGCTTAGGGCGAAATGCAATATTCAACCCTTTATAGACGATTTTATCATAAAACACTAAGTTATCTTTATTGCGAGGCTTTTTTCGTAGTTTTGTCCACTATTTTTGTTGTATCTGAGCCATTGAACTATTTAAACATCAGGACAGGGCCATTTGAAAGGGGTTTTTTTTCCATTTTTTTTTTGCACGAAATTAGCTTTAAGGAAAAGAATAAAGCATATTATATTTACCCCTATTACGACACAAAAGGTTGATATTTCATGTAGATTATATCTGTGCGATTTAATTAGCTAATTTAATTTCTCATATACTAAATCTCTTTAAAAAAAATTTGTCTATTTCGATACTCATCTGTTGTTTAGAAGAAAAGTTGGGAATTTCCTAATCATATATGCAGCCTATATTATAATTACTACAATTATATATATATATATATATATATGTATAATCATTATTTAAAAATTAAATTGTCATAAATCTAATGCTTCATCATAAATATAAGTATAACAAGATAGTATAGATGAGTGTTGATTTAAGTTTATTTTGGGCCTTGGGCGCAGATCTACAGGCCCCCTTGGCACTGAAGGACCGAAATTTATAACCAAAAAATCTGGTTAAGTCTAGCTTATCCGGGCCCCTGGGCACCCGCCTCAAGCGCCCAGTGAATAAACCGGTACAGGTATAGATCAAAACTAAATGGCCACAGAAATATATCAGCAAACTCATAGAAACCAAGGCTGAAGGGCTAAGTATAGTTTTAAGGCTAGCCAACCTTCCTTATATTTACATATATATCAATAGGCTGAAAGGATGTAAAGATTGTGTACGAATAATAAATAAGTTTCTAAAATATTTATCTTAAGATAAGGATATTAATCAACGTACCATATCAAAGGAAGGATTTAAAATCTAAAGAAAAATAGAAAACGAACAGCTGAATAATTAGTAAATACTTTAAGTAGATTTCGCCAAAACAGGAGCGTACTTAAGGAAAAGATGTAAAATATTATTAAATTAACTATAAAATAACTATCATTAATTTAACTTTTTTAGACACACACACACATACATACATACCATGCAAGATTCAGATTCAGAACTCGAATAAAAGTTAATTTGAAATATTGCATCGTAAGAAATACAGAGAAAATTAGGTAATTTGTTTTAAAAAAAGAATTGGATTTACTCAAAGAAACTACAAAGTATTATGTAGAAACAAATTTATTTTTTTTAAAAAATATGAGTACAAATCCTAAGATCAGGATAAAAATAGTCAAATGGAAAACCATTTACTCTGAGACATATTTAAAAACATAAGAGTGGGGAAACTTCTAAAAGATATTATATCACAAGAACAATTTTAAAAAAAAAGGAAAATTTAATATGAAGCACAATTTCTTAATTTTGTTATTAAGAGGTGGGATTTCAAGAATTGCCATTTTTTGCTATTGTTATTACTGTGAAAATTCCTTTCAATTTACCCGTTGCTATAATAAGAAAAAAATCTTTTGCATCTGCTTAAAATTTCATATATTCATTAAAAATAATTTCCTATAGAGGCATCTTCTGTAAAATCGATTTCGATACTTTGTTAAAGACTTGTATATTAGCTATTTCAGTCTTTTGTAGATTAGACAATAGAATTGAATTACATTTATTTAGAATGAGTTTATTTTAGCCCAAAGAGAGATAAAATACAAAGGAACTTTCCTTTTCTATCAATTCTGTATTTCGTTTATTATTCACAGATACAATTGAATTGATCAAAATCAACCACACTCAATAATCCACCCCAAATTTCATTTAAACACCACCCACGCATCGTGACAAAACACAAATATAAAACAGAATTCAACAAAGTTTCCTTTTTGTACTTCCTTGTCCATTTTTGCAAATATAATTTTCAGTCAAAAGGGGGGGGGGAATGGCGTGAAAAAATGGAACACGCATAATACTCAAAGATAACAAGAGAATGGGTAAAACGTGTCACACGAGATAGCTTCTCAGCAACAAATATTCAAATTTCTTGAGCCACAATCTCAACCAATCACCTGGGTCCACAAACAATTCGGACAATACCACCGATTACACCAAATTACGATGTTTTTTGTAGCGCCCAGACAGGAAGGGGCGACATATCAATGCATATACAGGAAGATATCCATTCTAATATCAAGGAACAAGAGCTGAAAGTGGAAGACAATCGCCCGAATCCGGGACGTGACTTTCCCACTCTGTGCAACTTAGGGATCAGACTTGGAAGTGCAGATACTTTGTTGTCGTCGGTGACGAATTACGTGACGCATCCTATTCAAGAGAAAATCAATGAGGGATGAAGGACACTGAGTCCATTAGTACAAGAAAATAAAAAAAAAAACTTTCCCTCCCTGTGGAATTCTTTGCTGTTGCTTCAGAAGCAGCCGATGTAAGCTCAAGAATGTCACTAAGATTGTCTGAGTCATTGTATTCCAGAACGATTCTAAAAAGTCCTGGGAAATTTTCATTTTTGTTATTCAAATATAAAATAACTAGTTTTCCATTAAATTTATTCGTAAATAATAATATATGTATCTCTGACTGATAAGTCTACTGTAAACTAGAGAAGCATGAATTAAATTGATAAAAAATTCAGCTGTTTTTAGGAATTGCAATATCGGACCAAAAGTTCAACACCGGTATTCGGTATTTTTTTAGATCTTAATACCGGGATCCCGGTTTTAATATCGGCAGTAGAAATTTCAGAAAAAAAAAAAGAGAACACACAGGAGTTCCTTTGTTTTATTTGCCAGTTTTATTAGAGAGTGTAAATATCACAAAAAATAATTTTTTAACTTATAAATTATAACAGTATATAAAAAGAATCATTAAAAAGTAAAAAAAAAAATATCTTATTTATTTAAATAACAAAAAAATGTATATTTCACTATTCAGTCTGTGGTACTATTACAAATTTTTGAAATGTGATTTTAAAAAACACAATGCATCAATTGTACTGTATGATATACAAATGCAATGTGAATAACAAACTCACCTGTTTAAAAAATATCGAAATATTACGCACTTTCTTCACAACTACAACCTTGTTTCCACAGATACGAATATCAGACTACGAATCCTGCGCGTATGCAGTATCGCTCTGAGCTGTAACTTCTCTTGGTTGTACGACACAACTTTATACTCACAGTCTAATCAATTTCACCCGATAGGGAGACATAAAAACAAAAACGTATACCATTTTGCTCTGTTGGCGATTCCTGAATATATAGTGGAAACAATTTCAAAAAATTCTAGCAAATACCGAAAAGGCGGTTTTAAACTTGTGAATGCCGGTATTACAAAACTGAACAAATGGATCAAAATACCGGTATTGCAATCCCCAGCTATGTAGTATATCCAATAATTGTCTTTAAGAAGTATTTGCAGTTGCCTGTGCATAATTTTAATCAGGTATAAAACTTTATGACATGTCTCAGGAGTTTAAAAATATAAATAACCTGAAAATCAGTTCATCAACGACTGATTGAGCTCAAGCGCCATCAGTAATGAATTAAATTTGCTGTAGTAGAAATAATCATTGATTTTCCCCAAGGTGTCTCTCATTTAATATTATTCTAAAGTGATAAATCGGCAAATGCTTTGCAGGCATTGAATAAAATATGCAGATAACTTGATAATCTCTTCTAATCATAATGTTAAAGTGTCCTTTAAAAATGAATTTTTGTCTTGAATCAGTTTATTTTTCTTATTCTCTTTTGACTATTGCAACATTATTTTTGCAATTCTATATCAAAGTGTATCGAATCATATCAGTAGCATAAATCTTGAAATTCCATTTA
>BMAO01029408.1:0-22980 GCA_019973975.1 Trichonephila clavata | reverse complement strand
TATTGGTGTCTTACACTCATCCCTCCCTTTCAGACCAGGCGACCACAGGTGTGAAAAATGGGCAAATTTGGCCCTTCACAAAAACTAATTTCCTTGCTCTAATAGAAGAAACATACAGAATGTTCTGCAGCTGGACAACTTTTGCAGATATATTAGAAACAAAACCATAACATTTTCTTCTCAATTAATTGCTTCTTTACATACGGTTTAATGATTTTATACATTTTAGTATTATTGTCAGATGAGAATCAGTGCCTAATGAGGAGAATTAGCTCTCTTGTTTACTTTGTAGTAAGTACATCCTTTAATGTATTGATATGAAGAAAATATTTGTACATTAAACATCAGGATGATAGCTGATAAGTCACTACATTTTATCTCCATAATATTTTCATTTCAGTTTACAACTTTTTGAAAATTTCTAAATTCAATCATCACGATTACTCACAATATTGAACAAAAAGGGGTATTCTACATGCAATAAAATTATTTTAACCTTCATTACATTGGCTTAAATAATGGAAATGGCAGTTGATAAATTATTCGGAAGCTGGAAGGAGATTAAACTTTTTGCTAATCACATTGAATATTCGATTTCAATAGAAATTAATTGTAGATACAAGGCCACTATGGGGATACCGATTGAGGACGAGAACCACCAAGATAGTTATCTAATAATTTCACAGTGGAAGATTTATAAAAGGTAACATATTTTCTTGAAGAACTTTGAATATTCTTTTCAAATTTTTCTTAGAGCATCTTTCATTGACCGTAATTCATTCTTCTGAGATCTGTTGCCTCTAAATTTTGGTTATAATAAAAATTATGATATGTGACCATACAAATCATTACGAAGCAATTTACTGTCAACATGGTATACATCGAAAAACTGTCCTTTTTCTCGTCAGTCAAATTAGGTTGTTTTAAACAAACTATTTTAAAACATCTCAGAAATAAACAAGAATATTCTAGACATCATTCCCAGCCAAACCAATGCGAAAACTCACTAGTTTAAATATAAACCAGTAAGGAAAGGTAAGTAAAGGATATATTTTTAAATAGTAAACAAAATTAAAGTCGATAAAATAAAGCTTAAATCTCATTCAGAGTGAGTGTCTTCATAGAAAATTTTATGGAATTTTCGTTGAAATATCCTCCGATCCATTTATTATTTTGTTCTCATTTTGAACGCATGGAGAATTTATTAATAATAATTCAGTAGTGAAATCTTTCAAGAGTTCCAAAACTTATAAATGGTGCTTTATAATATAGTTTTCGTCTTTACCAGTTGTCTTTGGGAGAGTTCAGCGTTACTAAGGGCCATTAGTGATATTTTCCACTGTCTGGAAGTCGTGTTTGGGAGTTCAAGAATAAGCACTGATGATTAAAGGAAAAGATGATGGGATATAGTGAAAGTGGAAGAAAAATGATTGGGCGATAGGCGATCATTTGTTTCTGTATCAGAGCTATTTTATTCAATAATCCTTGGAAAAGAATGTCTTCCTTTGGACAGGTTATTTTGTCTTCCGGTTCTAATTTCATGCAGCACCCAAGTTTAGCAGGTATTAGTTTTGTTTACATAAATATCCCAATAGGTACAGGCTACATGATGGGATCTCAGCAGCTTTGGTAGAATGTTTCTCAGAATGGATTTTGTCCCTCAGGAATACAAGACAAAGATAGAGACTTTGAGCATAGAGTATTATTTAGTTATTCTTAATTTTATTTGTGGGTGCGTCCGTGCATTGAGATTTAATTCAGGTGCACTAGTGATATTTCTCAGTTAAAAATGCATGTCAGCAATGTGCTGCTTTCTTTTGGAAGACTTCAGTGGGATGAAAAATTCACATTGTGGCATACTAATCGGTTTCTTCCATGAAATGGACTCTTCCAATGAGCATGATGTCTCGTGGGCTGGATGAAAGATTTTATTTGTGGATTTTGGGACACTTTCCCACCATTCTCAGACAGTTAGTTAGCTATTAATCTCTTCATGGCCTGTGGTGCTGTAAGGCAGTCAGTCCCAGTGCTGGATGTTTTGAGACTTTTGTCTGTGTGTGCAGGAGATTTTAACATTTGTCTCGATCGAACAAGCGTCATGGGATAGCTTCCTGATGGTTCATTTTGGTGTCAGACTTGCATCAATGTTAGAAAATGCACAGATTGGGGTGTTATGAGGAAGCAATTTCAAGTGGGTTTGGTTGGTTGACTGGCCTTACCGTGGTTCTGGATTTGGTGATTTTTCCAAGGGTAGTTTCAGACAATTGCTGACATATTATGGCTGAAACAAAGTGTTGTCCTTTTTGAGTGAGTGTGAGCACTCAGCCTGTTTATTACAATTCAGAATCGTTGAAAATAGATGGATGCCTTATGTTGGTGATGACCTGTTCAGGGATGGTGATGCCTTATTGGCTATAGTTTTAGGAATGTTTTTGTTTTAGTTCGTTATCATTGGTTTTGTAATGTGTTTATTTGTTTTCTTGTTTAATATCAACAGATTTAATGGGCTGGTTACATTTTCCTCTTCAGCCTCCCTTTGGTATTTAGATGGACCTTGAGCTCATTATCTTGAAGATGATTGGGCATGAAAGCCAATCGTATATTTAACACCGACGCTTAATAGTCGGATAAAATATTAGAGGCAAATCACTGGACATCTGGTAGGATTTAATCAGGTTTCTTTAGCCATCAGCAGATAAGTTCAGATCAGGTATAAATTTTTCTCCCTGGGCTACATACTGCAGCTGATATTTTGAGGCCGCATGAAGAATAAATAGAGGAAAGGAGAAAGTGTGAAAATTTAAAAGTGGAAACTGAGTAAAGATCTTGAAAAATGTAGTTTCAATTTTAGACTGTATTAATACTCTATGTTATCATAAAAGGGTAGTTTGAACTTTTATTAGAACATACAGGTAGATTCGATTATTCATCACCAACCACCCCGTCAGTGCTAGATACTACTCAATAGAATTATCATGCCTTTAAAATTTTCTACTTTAGAAAAATCCAAATTGTACAATTTCAATATTCAATTTATCATGCAGTGGAAAATGAAAAGTTTTAAAGTGCATTGTTTTAAGTAGAATGTATTCTTATGCAATGCTGTATGACAGTGGTATTAGTGTATAGATTTGAACCGCCGTGAGGAAGCGGTAGACGTTAGATGTTCAGGAGCACCGAGCATCTCCTCTGATGTAGTGTAGTAGTTAGAAGAGGTGCCAGCTCGGTGTCGCCATTAACAGGTTCAAAATGGCAGACCGTCCCCAAAGCCCTCATGTAATGAACCAATTGGACGTTAATATTCACTAGGTTCTGATTTCCCGGTACCTTCCAGGAAGATCCGGAAAAACAGGAATGTAATTGTGATTCGATTCAGGAATACATAAAATTTTAAAGGTTAAAACAAGAGTCTTTATATAGGTAATAATCATTTTAAATGATACATATAAATTCTAAAATTAATTCTTTTTGTAATGAGCCTGAAAGTACAGAATGCTGCTGACAAATTGATTATGCGTGACTTTGAAATAGTTTTAGAAATATAAACTAGACTACACATTTATCTATCAGGCATAATGTGATTAAAATTTTGCAGGTATTAAGTATCAAATATGAAAATAATTACACAATTAGTAACTGTACTGACTCATTTGAATTAATTAGTGGCTTGAATCAATTCTTTCTCTAAATATTTATAGAGATAAATATTAATAAATGCTTGAAGGCTTTCATTTTGCTGCTCTGGAAATTTCGATTATAAGTTAATTTTATTAGTGTATTTAAGATATTTCATTTTGTTTTACCGAACAAGCATTTTATGGAATTGCTGTATTATTGTCCATAAATACGTATATAAATATAAAGACCTCACACAGGGTAAGTTAGAAAATAATGATAAGAAAATTTAGATTCCATAAAATATTCTCTCTAAACAGTTTTAGGTTTATTTCCATGCTAAATTGATTCAATTAAATGGCTCTTGATGAAAACTAAGTATTCGAAAAGAATTTTAAAAATTAGACAAATGAACAGTATTAGTACTTACATGATGCATGATCTTGGACTTCAGTCACGCAAGATTGTGGTTGGCAAGATGCGATTGCTTTAAAACTGGTGTGACACGCAAATGATGCACCTACGTAAGCTGTGGAAAAATTCTCACCCCAAGTTCTCTGTACACTCTTACTTTGTAGTTGGGGTCATGACATTCTTTTGTCCGAGTTCAGGTCGTGATCGTGTACAGTTAGGTCAATTCGCGTGGCTCCAAAATATTCCCCTGCATTAATTCAGGCCCCGTATGATTCAGGAAGTCCAGGAACAGAATCATTCAAGGAATGGAAAAGTACAAAATCTGCCAATTTCAGGAAGAGCCTAATATTCATTCCTCATCATATATGGCTGTACATTAAAAGTATCGAGTCATATGTAAAATTTTCTATCAGGCTCTATCCGTATCAAGTTTGTACGGCACAAAGATATTTATTAGCTGGCTGGCGTGATTCTATTTTAGACCTTTTCAAGTGACGAGACGACACTTCTATCTCCTGCAAACTAACACATCATACCAACGTAGGACTTTGATCTGGTAGTTTATTTTGTTGGTACTCAACCTGTGGACCTTTAACATTGGTGGTTGCACTAAAATTAAATTATTTAAGAACCATTAAAATTTAGTGAAATTCATAGATCCATAACAGTTGTCCTTCGTCGATGTCATGGTGGGTACAAATTGTGAGATTACATTTCCTTTATAAATTTATGGTGGTGATGACAAATAATAGTGGGTAAACGTCATTTTGGGCTGTAACACGAATAACTTTTAATCAGCCTCAAGTCTTCGGCGAAAATATCTAAGAATATATTTCAAGACTGAAAAATCAGGTCTTGGTAATTTCATCAGAAAACAGCAGGATCATAGCTTATTCGATTTATTTATAAAATATATTTAAATGCAATTTTGTCATTGCTGTACTTTCCACTACAAATCTTTTCTCTTCTTCTTAGGAATCCTTTCAGTAGGATCATTGGCTTTTATTAAGATATCCTTGCAAGCAGAAACAAAGTATTTGAAGGATCATTGATGAAAATTAGATTATGAGTAAAACCGCCATTATTTTTGTGAGTTAAATTTGACAAATTTAATATAGTTTCATCGTCAGAACGATGAATTTTATTAGCGATCCTGCGATTTAAATGTATTCGCCGATCTTATAACTCCTTTTAATCCTCTGGCCTTGCGGCCCATTAGAATAGATTTTCATGCATGTATGTAGCTGGCGGAAAACGTTGCGTCATTGTTTTCAATCCAGTTCCATACTTACAAACATTGTGGATGTTAAGGATGCATTCCATTTCACTGAAATTGTTATCAGAAAAACTACTTTACAAGAATTGGCTGAAAAGCATATACTAAATGATGCATTTTCTGCAAACAACAACATCATCTGTACCAAGTACATTTAATTCAAGACGCAAATAAAAGATAAAAATCAGTTAATGTTGGCCTCAGGTTGTAAAACTTTTAAATGGTACCAAAGTTAAATTAGAGATAGGATTTTGAAATCTTTATATGAATATAACAAAGAGAATAAATGTATATTTAGACATATAAATGTTTATTCTAAATGCAAAATGACGCCATTCGTTAACCTCTCTTTCTAATAATAGAAGGGCAGCATTAAATATTGTGGAAAAGTAATGGCTAAGCAGCAATCGCAGTATTTGACAGCCTATATGTCCTGTGACCCTGCTCGAGGGGACATTAGCAATGTGAAAATTATTTTAAAATCTGTCAGCAACGAAAATACGTTTGTAGACTTTTTCTTTAGCTTTCATTTTTTAAATTTTACTTAAACTTGTTCAACAAATTATTGGTTTTCTTCCTTGCTACCTGAAATGGAGAGCAAGCTATAGTGTTAGAGAAGGTGCCATGGTCTATAGCAGGGGTCGGCAACCTATGTCACACGTGCCACATGTGGCACGCGGTACAATTCTCAGTGGCACTTTGGACTACTCAACAAATTTGTAAATTTTTGAATTGTTTCAATGCTCTACTGTGTGGCACGCTGAATCATGTTGACAGATTGGTTTGGCACGCAACAGCTAATAGGTTGCCTCCCCATGGTCTATAGACATAAAACAACTATTCAACGGCTGAATTCCCATAATTCGAGTTGATGCTCCAAAAAAAAGTTTCTTTCTTAACTGAAATTACTTACTAGAAGTTAATAACTGATATAAAAGATGCTAAAATGACTACTAAGAAGGAACCCAGGGACTAGTGGTTGCTGAATAGCTAGGATGAGATGTTTGCGGAAAATAAAAGTAAACTCATTTAATCTCTTAAAGAAGGCGTCAGTACCATAAAACAGTGGTCGCCAACCCTTGGTTCGTGAATCAAAGGGTATCAGACCACTCAAGGAGCATTAAATTATTTCCATTACATTTACTGGGGTGTTTGTGCGACTTTCCATGGAAATTTCTTTATGTTTTATGTAAAATCATTTTATAATTATTTTTTGGAGCAACTGAATTTTACTCTGAAGGCATGTTTAAATACAATTAAATTATAAAATCAAAACAATTTAAAATATAAATAATCAATGTCCCACCCTCAGTGGGCTTCCGTAAAATTATCAAACGGTGACCAATGCGGAAGAGAAAACTGTTGGGAAGAACTGCTGTACAGTATTACGTCGCAGATTCTCCCCTCCCCCCAATGGGCCTTCGGAATGGTATTTTTACCATCTTCAGACCTAGTACATTCTCAGTGGCTGATGTCCCTTTTTAGTGCGTCACCATGTAGGTGATACCAATAGCCACCGGTAATTTTAACACCCAGTTTGACGATGTGAACTTGTTCTAGCAAAGAGCAAAGTTAAATTCCGGATTCTAGGGATGTGATAGAATTCTGAAAGAACTTTCAACCAAATACAAAATTGTTACACGTTATGATATTCAACTGTACATCCACCTACGTGAAACTTGCCAGAAAAAACAGAAAATTATTTTTTAAAAAAGGTATTGTAGTACACAAAACTTTGATTTTTTTCCGAATGCCAATAAATTGGCACTTGTGATGAGTGAGAAATAGGATAGTTTCTATCAACTTGGAACTACTGAAGGAATTTTAATACAAGTATATTCGAAATCACAATTTATCAATAATTTTTTTAAAGGAAGTCTCATTATTTTGTCAGAATAACCATTTGTACTTTTAGGAATGTAAGTCATTGATATATATCCTTATCATGACCTTTTTCATACTTTGCCTAAATAGCCTTAGGCTTTCTATAGAATGCCGGCATTTCATACTTTGCCGGTAACATATACATTATTTAATGCAATTGCAAAATAAATAAACTGGCAGTTTTATAGAATAAAATTGGAATAAAAATTTCATGGAGAAATGTATGCTTCTTTAACAAATTTAATCATAATAATACTTTTTCATTATAATAATCTAAAATAAAAATACTTATGAATTATATATATATATATATATACCACATGCATATATGTGAAATTTTAAACGTCTAATTCTGCTAAGCCTTTTGACTAATCGGATCGTGAATACAGAGTTGTCTTTTTAAAATTTGTTTTTTTTTAAAAATATTTTTCAATTTTTATTTTGGAACTGATAGATTGATAATGAAAATATATTATTTTCTTACGTTCACTTGAATAGCCGCCGAAATATACTCTTTCGGAAATTTCTTCCTAGCGCAATTTGATTTTTCTAATAGATGATTCTTTCATTTTTAAAATAAATTCGCTTCATTGCTATCAAATATTAATCTGAATAATATGTAGACCACAAATGTTTATTTAAAAAAAGAGCAGACGATTTTAAATGTTTGGGTACTCGGTCATATTTTAGACTGATGACAATTAACAATATCGATTCGTTTCAGCGCACATATTATTTTTTCCCTTCAAAAGAGAATTTAGTGAAACAACAACAACAAAATCAAATTATATAAATTTGAATTATTTTTTATAGTTTAATATTTCCAGTAATATCCCTATCATTCTCTGCTCAAAATTTACTTTATTTTATTTACACCGCATTATTATGCAAGCAAATCGTTTTCAAATTCTTATCGTTTTGTAACAGAATTTAATCTTTCTGAATAATTAATTTATGTTTGGAAAAAATGTTTCTTGATCGCATTGTCTTTATCATTTGATTTTTTTAAGGGCTTCTTCGGCGGAGAAATCTTTTCTCGTATTTTGATGTGATTATGTGAATTGCAGGTATATAAGAGATCAAGTTATAAATTTATATAGTAAATATTTTTATAAAATTAATCCATGCCTGGGAATTTTGTTACCTGGGATATTTTTTTCCATTTTACTGATTCTAATGAAATAGAAGAATTTTTAATCGGTCCCTTGTATTTGTAAGTTTCGTGTGAAATTAGTTGCAGAATTTTTAGCTTGTAAAATCCCATTCTCCTCGATTCTATTCTAGACTCCAGTACCATAAAAAAAATTTTTTTTAACAGACTGTGCATTTTAGCGGGTACTGCATTCTCAAATATTTATTTCGCTTACGAATTTTCAAGAACAATAATATAAAGTTATATTTATTTTCTTTTACGTATAATTTAAAAAAACCGATTCTCTTATGAAATTTTTTTAAAGTTGTAAAAAATTATCAATTCACTCTTATTTGTTGTTTCTCGTTTTACTTGTAGAAAATGTTACATAAGTTTTGACAATATATGTATTATTCTGTAGCTGTTAATGTACTAGTTTGATTTTTCGTATAAACTTTGCTTACATATTTCCAGATTATACTATGTGGAATAAGAAATGACGAAAAGGCGGTTTAAAAAAAACCTCCCAACGTTCATATAGTTAAAATCTTCTTTGAATTAACTTGGAAAAGGAAAAATTAGATTTTAATTTAAAAATTAACTGTGGTGATATCTTTTCATCGGCACTCGAAATATTTTGAAGTTATTTTCATTTTTCGCTGCTTTATTACGAAACTGAGGGGAACAGAAATATATTTTTTTGTGTTAAAGGGTATTGCAAAAAAAGCATTTATTCAACAACATAAAGAGTTTATTAGAGTACGTTTTATTTACACAGATATGTATATATGCATGCATTTAATGAAAATCAATGAAACAAAAACATTCACAAATAAACTTAATGCAACATTTTCAAGATTTTCAAAAACAAAGCATTCATTCAGTTTTTGAAAAATATTCTCATATTCTTCTTTGCATTGTTTCTTTAGCATTAAATTGTCAACAAATTACTTTGTTATTCATTTCAAGATTGGAAGGTGCATCTAAATAACTGCGCATACTTTTCGTGATGTTCCGTATTTCGAATGACATGGAAAGGAACAGGAGCTGCATTATTCCTTTCATTTTCGCCATCGAAATCAATGGCATCAATTATAATTTTTGAGATTTGAACAAACTGCAAAATGTCTTTGTCTACCACAATTGAGGCTGTACACACTTTTTCATAACGACTTCTTCCGTTGATACAGTAGGACAGTCCAAAAGAAAAACAGAAACTTCTCAAACTTCGGCTGGTTTTTTCCCTATTTTGTTCATTCTCAGAAAGGAAATCTTTGCATGCAAAGAGAAAATAATTGCATGAAAATACAAAGGAGTTGTGACCGTGTTGTATTATTTTGTATTAACCAATATTTCATCTTAAGCGTTTTCCGGTTAAACGTATTTCATTGTATTTCAAATATATCTTTTTTTCCAATGAAAGGATAGTACTTAGATATATTTCTTATTAATTCCTGCAAATAGAGGAAGTTTCTTAAGATTTCATTAACCTCAAACATATATCTGAGCATATAAGAAATAAAAAGCAAGATAGTGTTGTTACGTTAATATTTCAGAATGGGACATTTTAACTGCGAATTCCAAAAGGATTTACTGCCCCAAAGAATAAAAACATACTGCAAGAGGAAATACGATGGTAATTATTACAGATATTCCTTTTTCGAAGCGGAATGTTTATTCTCATCGTGATTTTAATTTTCAACTGTGTTGTTGCTAATGTTACCAGTGGCGAAACAGGAAATATTAGGGCCTTACTGTAAAGTCTGGATTTGGGCTCCAAGACGAATCTTTTAAGAGTTTGCAAAACCATATTCCTTGCCCCCCCCCACACGATGCGGGGGTGTATGTTACGCCACTGATTGCCACCTGTCTTACAGTGGCTGATCGAGACCTACGAAAGTCATTGTGACAAGGGACTAATAATTTACGCTGTGGATATCCGTAGTTTTGAGCACTATGCAGGTGACAACACGATTTGATTCGGTTTCCCTACAATTCTGAGGAAGAACACCATAGGAGAGGGTCAGTAGGCGCCCACCTCTCTTTCCCTTCCACCCACCTCACGAGAAAACTAGCGGTTTGATGGCTATTTAGAGGACCCGCATGCCGCAAAAGGCACTATATATTTACAAACATGCATGCCTTCTAAGGGACTGGAACCCAAAGCCAACGGCAGAGCAGTCAACGTCACTGACCACTCTATCAGATGGGTGGCATTTTCAACTGTATAAATGTCAATCTTAAAGTTCAAGCAACATTTTACTTCAGAGTTACGTTGAAAAAACGAATTAAAATACAAATCATTAATACTTTTTAAAAGAATGTGCCTTTTTTTTAGTGCTGTAGGTTAAAGATAGTTATCGGTACAGCTGTGGAATGCTTCCGAAACCTTAAAACCAAATGTCGAAGAATTCCGGATGGTAGAAAACTCCACAGCGCAAATAATTCAGTTACACGCATTTAATTCACACGACTTCATCTAGAATTTGCGGATAAAAACATTACAAGTTTTTGAACAGCGAATCTTTCTCCTATAATCTTCCCTTTCAGCTGTATTTCTCTCTCTTCTGTTCCTCCTCAAAAATCCTCTCGAGAATCGACTTCTAAAAGCAGTCAAGAGGGTCGGTGTTCACGTGACTATTAAGCTGTCAGAAGAGTGTATAGATGAAAAGGCTTTTGCTAAAGCAATTTATGAGTTGTGTAATGCCAAGGGAAGTGTTTCTGCAGTGTCTTACGAGACGTTTGGGTCATTAGAAAGAATTTTTCCATGTGTACAGAGAAGCCATGGTACAACGATCACAAGCTTTGCAACGTACTGTATAGAATGCATCATTGAAGCACTTTCTGCTGACTTTAATGGTAAGTAAAAGCCTTTAAATGTGCTAAATCAGGATAATTCATGGTTGCAGTTATTTAAGGAAAGATAATATAAATATAATGGCCTTTTTTAATGCGCTTTAAATACATAGTACTCATTCAGAATCACTGAATCAAACAGTGCATAATTAGATCCATTACAATGCAATTAGCTATGTTCGAGCATTTAAGATATATCTAGACAGAGAATGAAGAATTGTGAAGTTTTGAATAATCTCTGAGCATGAAGAATGTAAAACCCGTAGATTGTTAGTTGTTATGAGTTTTTAAACTTACATCACCAGAAATTTTACAGAACGCCAGCCTTTTGAACAGTTTTTGGATAGCAATTAAAGTTTCAATTTATTTTTAAAACCCCATTTGTGTGTTCACTTTCTGCTTTCACATGATACTCGTTACTATGGCAATTTTCAAATAAAAAAATAACCTTGTATTAAAAAGTAAAGAGATCCCACGACTGTAAACGTGCATAATTCTTAAGCAGCCATTACGTCATCTCATATTAGACATCGTTCAGCATTCCTTCTCTGAACACTAGTCCTTTCCAATAAAAGACGGGAGGAAATGGGATTTTTTTCTACCAGTGTAATTACTAATTCATTGCGTGGCCATAGTAGCCTAGTGGTCAAGGTATCGGGTCGTGGCTAGCATGGCAAGTGTTCGAGCCCAGTACCACTGAAGACCCGCCGTGTACGGAAGCAATGCATGTTAAACCTGTCGAGAGCTCAAGCGTCCTCTCGTTGGTGTGGTATGGTCGTACCAGTTCAGGTGTCTTTCTCGTCACTTGATCATGGTTTAAAATTGCGAAATCTGTCTTTAAAAGCCCTCGTGTAGCTAAACAGTGCAACGTTAATATTCCCTCATTAATTCATTGCCATTTATTTCCTTTAGACTTGAAAATCGAAATTTATGAAGTACTTAATTGCCATAAATATTTTTATATTTCGTTTATCGATGCCAACTAATGCCCCATAATAGAAAATTAAAATTGCGCTACGAATATTTTGAATGTGACAAGACCATTTTAGACAGCAACCGACTTAGTAAAAACTATATGGACGTGCAAGAGAATTAACAGGTACGTATGCAGTAAAAGGAATACGTGTTGAAACACAAATGAGTACCTTGAACGACAAGAATACTACCAGTCAAAGCGAAGTAGAGTCCTCAAAATTTGCTTATTTCATTTTCTAATTGAAAATGCTAGCTGATGTTCTCTTTAAGGCTAGATGCATTTAAACTAATTTTAGTCATTCAGAGAATGTTTGTTAGTAAATTCTTATCGCACATCATGGCTGTAAAATAAGTAAACCATTTTAATTGTATTTAGAAAATTGTGTGAATATGAGGTGCATGAGAAATGGGTCCTCGCATATGTTTATGAATTAAACTTTGTGTGAAGTAAAAATTGTTCATTTGTGCATTGTTTGAATTTTTCATTAGACTGCGGCATCCTCCCTTTGGTGTGGTGTGGTAGTTAGGAGAGGGCGTGCCAGCTCAGGTGTCGTCCACGTCACTTGACCATGGTTCAAAATTACGCGGTCAGTTACCTAGTGTTCCTTAATACCCGACAAATCATCTTGGAAAATGAAACTTTAAAACTGAAGGACAAAATATTCTCATCTAAAATGCGACCACAGTTTGACAAAGTACAATTCTCTTTTGGCGCACATTATGCTTAATTTTAATGTTCAAACCACATATGTGTATGGCCGGGTTAAAATGTTTGAAAACTTACCTGCAAAAAGTTTAGAAAATGGCAAAATACACTCTGTTCTGTAGCGAGTGGTGTGGCTACAACATGTCTCACGCCAATGCATCATGAGAGTCCTTCTTTTGTAGTTCGAGGTTTTCCCGCGCATCAACAACTACAAACAGAGCCAAAATCTCGATATTCCATAATATCTGAGTCTCAAGTGAAGCGATTAAAGTTTCTAGTTAAATCTCGAAATAAATTTACTTTTTTGGTTGTTGATAAATTAGAGAAATTTAAAGACGCAACTCCGTGACGAGGACATCTCCTCCACTCTGGAAACTTCCACACTACGCCTCGAGAAAAGTAGTGGATTTTATTTTAAGCAGATTTTGGAACACCCGTCTACAGATATTGACTATACGTAAACACAAATATATTTAATAGGTAAATGTGTACATTTTTAAAAATAGCTATTTATGTTATTGATATTTTTATAAGTGTAAAGCTGCTTAAATCTTTCACAAATGACTATAGAAAGTACTTTGAGATACTCTATTATTCGTTTTAGATATTCTCTGAAACACCTTTTTCAAACACACTTTCACACTGCGATCCTGGCCCAAGTCGGCGGATTTTCATGAAGCACAAACTCGACAGCGTCCATCTCTAATGATAATGTGGCAGATTTCTACAATGTCAGTTTGGCTTGGGTACTCTCGGCAAAATCAAATTCCTAGTACCATTTCGCATCGTCAGAGCTCAAGTGCTTCCCTGTGAGGAGAAAACTGGGCATCTCTCAAAACTACATTGTGGCAACTGGTATCTACCTATACAAGTGCCACACTAAAAAGTGATACCAGCTCCTGGGGAATGTACTAGATCTGCAATGGTAAAACTACCAATCCCAGCCCCCTTTGTAATAAAAAAATATTTCTTCGTTAAAAAAATAAGTTATTACAATTTTTTGGTTTTAGAAACAACAAGTCAAGTGACCTTTTGAACTGATTGTCTAAATACATGCTCTATTTAGATGATCATGAAATGAAATGTTTTTTTACCGCGTTCCAGTGGGAAAGACGACCCCGTAGCCGTTGTTCCCGGCTGAGCACAACTCCAACATCGACCGATTTATTGTTTTTGTTTCGGTGTTTCAGTGTTCGAAATAGGGTGCAAATAATCCATTTGGAGTAAATTAAACTGTTTAATTAAAACTAGGACGTATCAAACAAAAATATAAATGTACGCGTGAAAACATGAAACAAAAATCTTTACAATCTAAATCTAATGAAATATACAATAAAAGCAGCAGTTTTCTATTACGTGTCAGAAACACATCTCAAATTCAAATTCTAACAGTCAACTGAACAATTCTCACATCGAGATTCAATAATAAAAAAAAAGATGCTAACCTTAGCAACAAAACTTAAAAAATCAAACGATTCAATATCAGTCAATAAAGTTCACAGCAAGAAAAATTAGAGTTACATAAATTATTAAGTCAAGGCAGAGACAATAGAATTACGAAAGAAAATAATTCCCAACGTCAAAAGATATGTTAAAAATATTTTTTTTATTTTTTCTCAAAAATTAGTAGAGCAGTAATTTTCAAACTTGGAATGCCTACGACCCAATTTTCAATCATTTTCATCGCGACCCCCTTCGAACAATAAGAATATGTACAATGAAAAAATAATGTACTATGACATAAATATATATATAAGGCTTAAATCACGATTCTAATTAAAAACTACACATGCTAACAAGATAGTAATAAATTTTGCATATGACAAGTCCATGGAAGCCACTAGTAACTATTAAATATGTTCTTAAGTTAGTATTGATAAATTAATAATCAAATACATAGTGCACTATTGATACATTTACAAATATATTATGTCAATGTAAGTGTGCCAGAATGTATTTTGTGTTTTGCTTCTTTTCATTAAATTTATAATTTTCTTAAATAATTTTTTATTTTTGACTTTTCAATAGGGTCGTGTCCCCCCTGTGAGGTTGTCATGTCCCCTATAGGGGCGTGCCCCACAGTTTGAGAAACGCTGGTATAGACGAGGGTGCAGTTTAGAATTGATAACATTTTTTTACAGAAACATTTTGAGAATACAGCAAGTTACAGATGAGAAATGACTCTCTGTTTTCACGAAATGAATGATAAAAAAAGCAGAGTTTAAGATTTCAAATAATTTCTTTTTTCCACATGATCGTGAAACAAAAACTGAAGTTAGTTTATTGGAGCGTATCTGATTGCTGAAAGGTGCACAAGTCATAAAGGCGCTCCCATATAAACTTCGTTATGTCTGGCTTTATTATGTGTTTGTTAATCTGGGTAAAGCACTCATGGTTACTTTTTAACAAGTGTAACGCACCGAACTTACACGATAGGTAGGACTGAGGGATATGATTTGGCATGTAAATACAAATAAATTAGTTTTAGTTAGTAAGGGAGACCAAAGAAAGTAATAATATGGACAAAAACAGTTTAATAAAAAACCTCAGTTAACACAAATACATAATCACAAACCGAATTTATTTTTTGTAGAAGGTTTCACATAAAATCTAATAAAATAGTGTCTGCCGGTTTAAAAAAAATTTTCTCCCACAAAATTTCCTTGTAATAAATATGCTAACAATTTTTTTTATTCCTCGTTTTGTTGAAAAAATATGCCGATCATTCAAGTTTATATTTTCTATAAGTTATAATTCTTTTTTTTTCTCAATCAAACTGAGACCTTCTGTGTCAAACTCCCAACCGTCATTCGATCTTCTGATTGAACTGGGTCTAAAGACTCGGACTTCTTCACTGTTTTGTTTTTGCTGATGCATTTCTAAGAGCTCGTCAATTGTCAGATCCTGTCTGTGGAAATCCAGCAATTTTTGAACATAATTACTATTAATTTCTAAATTTATTTGCCGGGCAAGATCGGCTAAATTTTCAATCATACAATCAATTTTTTACCAATTTCTTTTTCTCAAACAAAAGATAAATTGACAAGATTTGAAAATCGCGTAACTCCGGATTAGCACAGGTCGAGGTATTGCTGTATTTCTTAATGTGGTGTGGTGGTAAATATAGATTAGATTAAAGAGATATTTTTTATATCGAATACAAATCCTTCAATTTTTTATCGCTTTTTATTCAAAATATCTAAGCTAAAAGAGAACAAACGAAAAAAAATAAACATCAGTCCACACCCATCTACGGATGTTGAATATGTAAATAGCTGTTCTGGTTTTTGATATTGTAAATGCATATGAATATCTCGCTGGATACATAAACTTTCTCTAATACGGTAAATAAATATTACACTTTACACAGTTAATTTTAAATATTCCGAAAAGTAAATAATTTTTGAACATCCTTTTATTGTATTTGCTTTTTATTTGAAAAAAAAATTGCTCTATAAAAATTGTATTTATTAAGTTGTCGTTTTAATTTAATTATTTACTTATTTGAAAACTAAAATATGTAAAATTTACTATACTTGGAATTCAAAATTGTAATGTTTTTCACTTCCGTAAGACAGAGTGACTTAAAATTACGAAGCGGTGACGAGGGTGTCACAACCACTCAATTGCACACCACGCCATGCGACCATTGCATCTTCTGTTTCCCAGACATAAGAAAGTCTACAATTGTTTAATATGTATATATATATATACATAAATTAATATTCTATAGGTACATTTTTATAAATGGCTGAATTTTTATTTCCTTCTTTGTATGTATCAAGCTGGTTAAAGTTTATATCTAAAGCCGAAGTGAGTGAATATTAACGTCGCACAGATTAGCAACACGAGGGCTTTTGGCGACGGTCCGCGTAATTTTGAACCTTGGTCAAGTGACGCGGACGACACCTGAGCTGGCACCCCCTCTCCTAACTACCACACCACACCAACGGGAGGACGTTTGAGCTCTCGACAGATTTAACGTGCATCGCTCCCCTACACGGCGGATATTTAGTGGTACTAGGATCGAACTCATGACACGCTAGCCATGATCCGATGCCTAGACCACTCGGCCACCGCGGCCATCTAAAGCCGAAAAACAAGTACAATAAGCACTCTCTTGTAGATTGTTTTAAATCTTATCAGGAATAAAAAAAAAAAAATTTCAATTTTTTTTATATTGTTTTTATTATTTTAACTTGCACGTATGCAACACGTACAAAAATTATAATTTTAAATGTTTTCGTGCTTTCTTTTTTTGAAACACGAAACACAAAGAACCGTAGGAATTCATTGTTATAATGGTTTTGTTTTTTCGTAAAGGGAAGTGTCTTCCAACTACGTAATTACTGAAGATGACGTCACTTTCATTCCGGACTTCCACACCACTCTACGTGAAGATAGGTGTATCTTCTTTTCTTGCAGGCACTAAAAACGGATCTTTACGTGTTGAGCATTTAAGTACTCGTATATACAGAAGGTCGTTGGCACTTAATGGAAACAATGCTGTAAATTATTTTCTGGTTTGCATTTTAAGATAACACTATGGAAACTTCAGAATAATCGTCTGATAATAGTTTGCTTTGATTAGAATGGAAAAGCAAAGATTTATTTTGAGAATGGCCTCTAAAATGGATAGATGGCTCAAAGGTTACGTAACTGTGCTCTCCGTGGAGAAATATTCCTATCAGCAAATTATAAAGCGATGAAAAAATCTTGGTTATTGCATTTAAAATGAAAGTAATTTTAATATATTAAACTTGAAAGAGAAAAGAAATCGTGTCTAGTAAAACAAAAATGGAAACATGACCACACGAAACCTCCTCTTAAGACTAATTTAACAGCTTCTGCATTAATCTCGATTTATTTGTGTGCGGAGACCCAAATGAATGTATTTGATTAAACAGTTTTGAGAACTTCTTTCAGGTTGAAATTTAGAGAAATATTTTTCTGCTTCCGAAAAATAATACTTAAAAGCAATCCATATGTATGGCAATAACTTTGGATGTAAAAAATTAATTAAAATTCTCTCATAAAAACTTTTGATGAACTTGCTTAGGGATAGAAAGTTCTATTGACGTATGGTTCTTTAGGATTATAAACAACTAATGAATGAAAAGCAAATAATATTTATTTTTTAACTTTAAAACTTATTATAAAAAATTATAATAAATGAGATTTTGTCAAAAGAAAAAAATAAATTAAAGTACACGACAGCTTTGTATGAAAGTAGAATGTAAACACAGGGGCGTGATCATAGATGAAAGGAATTCGAAGCTACCCCATAACTTATTAAAAATGCTCAAAACCAATTTTTGTGTGTGTATGTGTTTTATAGAGAGGTTAATGTTGCTGTTGTTATTACTAATGTCCCCTGTCCGACGATGTGAGGTGGAAGCCCACGGCGGCAAAGACCTGAATGCGCGCCTGTCATTAGCCGTAGCTTTGAGCACCATGCAGGTGACGTTTAGTACAATATGAGTATATGTAGCATTAAAATTGAAGCTGACAGTCATTTCAGTATTTTGATAAATTATTATGCACTTTTTAAACTTTTTCTGTTGCCTTGGTCTTATATGACGCTCCCCCCCCCACACACACACTCTTGTGTGATGTCGGAAATAATCTGTCATGTGTAGGTGGTTCGGGGAGAGAAAAAGGTTGAGTACAACTGATCTCAAACCATTTTGTTGATCAAGTAAAAAAAATAAAGCATTCCTTCGAAATAATTCCCAATTGTTTTAACCAATGCCCTCTTCTTCAGAATATTTTTTTTCCATTTTACGACTCAAATTCTGATGAGAGCGAACTGTGTGCGTGCACAACTCAAGATTGTTTTATGCCTTAATTAATTTTTCAAGATACGAATTTCATGTCATATTTGCAGATCAAAGAAAGGGGCAGGAAGTAGGAAAAAATTTAAAGATGTTATTAAATTTGTTTATATAAAACAAGAAAAAATAAAAAATTGAAGTAAAAACTGCTAATATTGATAAAGGATCAAATTGAAAAGAAATTCTTAAAAACTGTAAATCAAATAGGGCAACTTCATCGTCAAAATTTTATATTTTACTGAACTGAATTAAACTCCGTGGCGTGGCAGCCCATGAGGACCAAGGCCTACTGTGCCTATCTCAGTATACACAACCTTAGGTGCTAGGGTGCAAATGTTGCGGTCAAGTGGTCAGTCTGGCGCGAAACCCCCAGTGTTTAGTTCCCAAGCAAGCTTGGTACTAATTTATTGACCCACTGAAGAGTTGAAAGGCTGAGTCGACCTTGCCCTGCCCGGGATTTGAAACCCAGGCCTGTGGCGTGGGAAATTTTACATTTAGTGTTGTATTATTTTCTTAATTATTTTATAACATGGGGGACATTATTTACAAATCTTATGTTATTTTTTAAAACTGTAGAATTTTTTCCTACATCCGTCGGAACATTTGATCAAGCATGAAAAATATTTCTTTTCTTCTTTCTACGATAAACCAATTAATAAAAAAATTAATTTAGATAATTTTTGAATGAAATTTTAAAAATCACATTAATAAAGTATTGTCTTGAGAGTGGATTTTGCATATTTGAATTTCCAATTCGCTTTGAAGTCAAACAGAAAAGAAAGAAAGAATGCTTTGAAAATTCACCCCACCTGATTCTTTAATTTAAAAAACAAAGCAATCACTGAAATTCTTAGAAAGAGATTATTTCCAGTTTCAACTTAATTACGATGACTTCCACACCAGAATATCTGCCCACATATTTTGAAGAAAATATCTAATGAAAAAATGAAGCTGAATATTTCTTTTGGTGTGGATAACATTTGGATAAAGTACTAAAGAAATTCTGTTTCATTTGGTTTGCATGTTTCTTGGGAAATGACAATTTCAGATTAACATTTGTAAGGCTGATTAGTTCTGGAAGTTTTATTATGTGACATTCCGTATAAGAATATATATATTTATATTTGATTACCTCGTTTAAATTCTTTAAAAACCTTTTTTTTTTGTCCTTATGAATTCAAATGAGGCTGTATGATTCCATTTGCTACCAATTCTCATGATTAATATTCATTTAATTTTTTGTGCAATAATTAAATGTGAGTCAGGAATAACTGGTGCTTTTAGCAAATATTGTTGCATTAAATTTGAGACCCGTATCATTTGTATCTCTTTAATCAGAACCATAAAGAAAAGCATCCTACAATTTTAAGATTATAAACTGAACTATCTATTGAAGAGAAACAATTTCAACAAATTACTTCTTTCGCGTAATACTAAAGTATTGAAATTCAAAACTTTTAGCATGAGCTTATAAAGAGATATAAATTTGAGTGGATGTAACCGAAAAGGTGAGTTCAATGATGTCCGCTCAGTAGAGAGAAATACATGTAGATTGTGGTTTTGCCATATTAATACAGTTTCTACTTTCATTCCATCTGATGCCTGGAACTGAAAATTAGAAATACGTATTTACCATTTATATATTTTTGTTGCTTCACTGATCCAGTCTTCAGCAGTTTTGCTTAAAGGCTGACGTCGAATATAAAAAAAGCTCTTTTGTTGTTCTATAAGTGGCATGTCTTGATTTCAGAAACATTCCTTTTGCAATTACATAAAAAAGTACAATATGCTTCTTCTGAAATAAAGAGAAACATGTGTCTAACCTCTTCCTTCAAAATCCTGATTTATTCATTCTAAAAAATAAAAAATAGTGATTATACTCATTGTAAGCAATTAATTGGAAGCCAGGGAGCTGACGCCAGCATAGACAAAACAAAGAGGAAATTTTAACTTCAGCGTTGTTCATATACCTCAAAGTTTGTAAAAATTTTGCTTCTGAAAGCTTTCTTTCAAAAAGATACATCAGAACATGTACTTAAGGAGTATGTGTACAAGAAACGATGTCACTGCTCAATTAAAACACATGGAGATTAGAAACCGAAGACTAAACAAATGGGAGAAAGAGAGACATTTTTATTTTCCTCTGAAGAATTATTGAATTAAATAGTTTTGATTATGAAATGATCCCCCCTGTCTGTTTTTGAGCAATTTAATTTTTTTCTTTTCTCAATCAGTTGGTTAAATATTCGTGTTTCTATTCTTTCTTTCTTTTTTTAATTCTCAATGCTTATATTTGGACTCCCGTAATTACGATTTCTCTTGGCACAGGAAATTATTTGTGCAGCGTCTTTATATGTATTTAGTATATATAACGCTGAATTTCAAAAACAAATTCTATTGCAAACGGTTTGTAAATTTTGAAACCGTACAGAAAGATTACCACAAACCATTATAAACATTATTGAATAATGAAAAATATCTTTGAAACAAATTTCGATACCTACTACTACTGTGTAGGATTCATGCGTTTTTTTTTATTTGATTTTAATTCTTTTGTTGCGTTATTTAAAAAAAAATATCCTTTACTTGCCTTCCTCTTTACTGGTTTATATTTTAAACACCTGCGATTTCGAATTGCTTCATTAGAATGATGTCTATGTAGAATATTCTTTTTTATTTCAGGATTTTTTTTTAAAGAATTCGTTTAAATCAACAACCACACTTCACTTATGAGGAAAATAGGGACGTTAGTTATTAGATTCGAGACGTATAACATAAGATTGACTGCAAATTAAGCTGGTATTGATTTGTGAAGTGGTTTAATATTTTGGTGCAGTGTTTTTTTTAAAATTATAATTACCATATTTAGAAGCAATAGATCTCAGAAGATTGAGCAACGATCAAGGGAAAACACACTAAAAAGAATAACATTTTCAAAGTAATACTCAAATTTCTATATTTTTTTAATTCGACTCCCTTCTTAAATTAAGGTGAAATAATTAAAAGTATTAACACACTCATTCACGGGTACACATCCTCAACTCGGGATCTTTATTATGAAGCTGAGCTCCTATAATTAAATATATTGAAATCGAATATACTGTATGCTCGAAGGAGAAAAAATTACTTTGCCCTTCTTCGAGAATAATTCATTAAATTTCCATTTCCTTATTACTGAGGTAGAATGTGATGAGAGGGGTAAAAACGTATAATTTTATTGCATCCTGGACGATTTCATTTTTTCAATCACCGTTATATTTTCGCATTATATTTGTGGCGACTTATTTCAACATTTTTATGGAAAGTTAGCGACTCAAATGAAAATATTATGTGGAGATGTGATGAAAACGTAGAGGACCCCCCCCCCCCCAAAAAAAGGTTATCCGGATGCCAATGTACAAATATTTTCTTCATATCCATGACATTAATGTGATGTTCTATAAAGTTACAAGAGAGTTAATTTTCCTTTTCAGCCATTGACTTTTATCTGACAATATTCTTCCTTATTGTGTAAAATCAGTAAACTGCATAGAAAGCACAATTTATAGAGAAGTAATAAGGTTCTATTGGTTTGGGGTTCAACATATCTGAAGGTTGGTCTGTGCTGTAGAACATGGCGCACTTTTCATCTTCTATAACCAGGAGTGACGAACTTTTTTTGAAAAGTTGGTCAAATTTTGTTCATTATTTTTTAATATTAATTCGTGAATCTTTGGCTCATTCAAAAGGGACTACCAATATGTTTAAAATTTGTTAGCTCAGAAAATGATACTTTTTTTCCAGCTTTCATTTTTTAGAATTATGTAAAGAAAAAAAAATTACATTTTCTTTAAATTTTACAAATTTTGCAACAAAAAAAAGAACAAAAAATAAAGGTCTATCTGTAGAAAATATTTTTAATTTGTAATAAATAACATGAATTACAACGCCAGATGACACCTTACACTGAGTATTTTAATGAACAAAAAGGGAAGAAAAGCACAAATATTATGAGAAGAATTCTTTGTAAACCTTATTACAGATATGCTTTGAGTCAGGTTTTAGCTCAGGTGTCGTATTTGTCACTTGACTGAGGTTTAAAATTACGAGATCCTTCGCCAGTGGCCGTAATGTGGGTTTAAAACGAAGAGCTAATAAAAAAAATCGAAGCAAATAACAAATATGTGTCATACGGGGAAAAGTGACTGCGTTTTGAAAATTTCTTGTTGTTGAGGAAACTATTTCATTGTTTACATTTCCAGATCTTTAGTGAAAGATCTCAAGTCTCTTCATAGATATTTTTAATATT
>BMAO01029407.1:0-14572 GCA_019973975.1 Trichonephila clavata | reverse complement strand
CTCGCTTTTCGACGTTTTATTGCTCGTCGAGGCTTGTGTTCCTTGGTAATATCGGATAATGCCCGTGCTTTTAAACGTGCTGAAGTGGAGCTTCAACAAATGTGGAAAGTGTTGAACCATGCTGAAATTTGTTGCTGAACCATGTTGAAATTTCTGGAAATTGGGAAAAATTCTTGAATTGTTTCCCGGTAGAGATGGCAAGGTGAGGGCTTGCAAAATCAAGACTGATTCATACTTAATTAAACGTCCTGTACAATTGTTGTATAATTTAGAAATTCAGGACTGATTATTAAATTTGTTGCCATTCTAAATATTAAAATACTTATATTCTTGAATAACATAATTTTATGATATTTTGAATGCTGATTAATGTAAATAATTTTATTGATAATATTTGTTTTATAATGTATATTTCTTTAGATTCAAATGCAGTCTAGTATTTTGCTCTTAATATTGTTGTTTTAGCTAGAATGATTCATGAAAATTGTGTTTTGAACAATTTTATATTTCAATGTATATATATTTTCAAAATTTCTAATGCTTTGACAATTTAGTATTTATTATGTGTATTACTTCAAGGATTAATAAGTAGCTTGTTCAGTAGCTTATTAATAAGTAGAAAATTTACAATGTTTAAATTTTACATGATGAAATCTCTATTTTCTTTCTTAATTTTCAGGATATTTGCTGTTTGGATGTCATTTCTTTATCAGTGCATTGAAATTTGTTAGAATATTTTTTTAAAATTTGTTTGTATTTTTTAAAATTTAACGGTGCTAGAAGTCAAGAAATACTTAATTTTAAAATTTAATTGCTTGAATACATGAACATTCATGAACCACTGATTCATCCGGGGCAGGATATTGTAAATTTAAATCCGCGTGGTCTGAGTAGGTGGAGCTTAGTTGACACCCCGCTCAGAACCCACGTGGTCTATATCGATAGAAACTATATGTAACCGATTCTGTCTCAGTTGGAAACTTGAACTTGGCTTCAGCATAACTAGATGTGCTGACGTTTTCTCGTATTTTCTTGGCTTCGGCTACTAGATTGCCGTTGTTTACTAGCATTTTTATCTTGATAGTTTTCAGTCTAATTAATGTAATGGTTTAATTTGTTAAAGATTGTAAAGTTTATTGTTGAAAGTTATTATTACCAATAAATCCAGGAAAGACATTCTAGGACTCCAGAATATTATTATTACTATATTGATAACACCACACACACGCAATCGGTATTCAACAAATACTGTTATAACCGATCTGTTTGTACTTGGAGAGAGCAACTGTTTGACTGTTGGAAGACGAATTACCCTGACACAACATGGATGTGGTGAATGAGAAATTCTGATTCATCCTAACCAGAAACCTCTCTCTTCCCCTTACTTATGGTCAAGTCTCAATGTTTCTGAGTTTAATCTAGGTGTAGTTAAAAAATGACGTTTAATCAACAGAGACCCAATAGAGGACCGTCTTTTGTGCAGATTAGAATGACTCGAAGACTCGGAACGAGGATCTCCGAAACAACATAAATAGTAGATTGTTTAGGATCTTCAGTTTTTTTAAATATTTAAGCAAAGTGGATAAATGACGGTAAAACTAGCAGTAAACACTAGCTGTTAGACGTCTACGTGTTATAAAAATTAACTTCGGAAATTGTCCCGCTTTTTGAAGCAAATTGGTGCTAGACAGTGTCCCAGTTTGCGGCCCAATTCATTGCAGGTCCTAGTACAAGTGTTGTGGAAAATATAGTTTTAGCGGATATAGTGAAATAGCGGGTTCTCATAAGAGTAAATTGCAACCTCAATCTACAATTCAAGTGTACACTACTCAAGGTACTCTAATACGTGACAAAAGAAAAATGTTTAGTTCATTTCATATGAATAATCAGATATCACCATTATCAAGAAGGAGCCTCAAAATATTAGTATGATGTGACCTGTAATTAAACTTAGTGATTTAACCCACTCCACTTTATAATGGTTTCAACCTTCTAAAAGTAGTATCATCGCTAAAAACATTTATATTACTCTAGTGCGTAAAATTGTTCTTAAAATTAAAACAAACTTGTTCCTTGGTATTGCCACATGTCTATTTCGTTAAATCCTTGAGGATCCTTGAGGTTCCTCCTTTACAGTTGCACTTCAAAGATCCTTAATAAGGAGAGTGTGAAATATTCATATGTAATTTGAAGTTAGATATTTTACCAATTATTATTTTATTAGCTTTCTTTGTTTTGCAAATCTTATATTGTTGTTTCATAGTATAGTATTTTGCAAATTGTTTCATATAATATTTTTGTAAAAAATACTGAGGAATTGTTTTCTAATGTCGTCATTCTCAGTTACTATATTTTTTTATGAAATGACAAAAAAATGAAAAAAGGCAACCTTAAAAATGGTGAACTGCAAGTTCAAGTCGTTATGGAAACTAAAATATTGTTAAGGAAAAATGTGTTAATGATGCCACTAAATAATCAGTGGAAATTTTAAAAACACATCTTCTTTAATTGAAGTTTAAAGTAGTATTACGTAAAAGTCGTAAATATTAATTCAATTTAGGGAACAGTAGAGTCAATTACAAAAATAAGTCAAGAATCAGATCAATATCTTAGCCTAAATTACTCTTTATATATTTTTCTATAATGTCACAAAATTCGAAAGCTCCAAGTTAAAAAAAAAGGAGTCATGAGCATATTTTGTATTTGTTTTCATTCACATCTCTGTAACAAATAAAGACTTAAAACTGATTTTTTGGAGAAAAGAGAGACACAAACTTTTCTTCTTTTCAGATAATAAAGCTTTACTTCTTATGTGTCGAATATTTTCATATTTTTTTCCGAATATCGCAATAAATACAAGTAACAAAAGTTGGTATATAATTTTAAATGAAAGCAATACTTAATCTGGGTGAAAAACAATATAGTTGAATTCAGGAATTTATACATTTTTTATGGAATTTTCACAAATAAAAATTATAAAAATAGTATTTTACGAAAAACAATCATGTTATCACAAAATACATACCAAGCTTTGTTATACATAGATTGGCTACTTGTAAATCAAAGTTCAAGTGTGTACGTAGCATTTACAAATACTTTATGCTTCATGAAGGCTTAGACTTTTTCTTAAAAAATTAAATGGTTAGTATTTTGTAGAATTTTCCATGCAAAACCTGTTTTATACAATGCATATACATAAGGGCAACCAAAAAAAAACTTGTAAAACCATTAAGCCATTTTTTTTTTCATAAATCATGCCCTGTCTTCTTTTAAAAATTTGGAACCTAAGATATTTATATATTACAAGTTAAAGCTTATCCAAATGTTTCGTCATTTTTTATCATCCGATAAAATAATAAAACTTTATTAACAAATCAAATACCAATTGGTTTCAAAAATAATTATATTCTTTGGAGAGAAATCGGAATTAAAAAATACATAACTTAAGTCTATATATATTTAAGTTAATATTTAACCAGAAAATAAATAAGATAAGTTAGTATTTAACCTTATATTATACATACGATTGGTTTGATTACCGTCATGCTGGAGTTATTCAATTAATTATGTATCATAAAATATTCCAACCTTTTAAGCAATTAACTTAAGTACTTTTGCTGTATTTATGTCAGAACAGGTCATATTAAATTCATTTCCAAATCAGTTTTCTTCCCCAGTTTAGCTATACCACTGGTTTTCATTAAAATAATTATACGATTCACCCGATTCAGGTTTTACCACAATTATATTTTGTCCAGAACTATGAATTATGTATCAGTTAATATATATATATATACGTCACATTTTTTAAATTCTTATGACAAAAATAAAATTATATAGAATGACATTCAACCATATAAATTGCACGTAGTCCTAGTTCACCATCAAATTTTCCGTTTTTCTAGTTGGGTGATTTATTTTTATTTTATTCACTCATTTTGTAATTGTTCATTACCTTGGAGAAATTAGTTTAACTTAGTGAAAAAAGTATGAAGTACTTTCTATGTATTTAACTACAATATTGAAAACTCAAAGCTAAAAATGTCTGGAGATAGATAAAAAATTCATAGATTTTTTTAGCTTCGTTATTCTGTAAATTAATACCAACAAGAGATAGATGAGACTTTTAAAAACCTTCATTTGTGAAAAATTCAAAATTAATTAAGCAAAATTGTCTATAGGGGACTAATGCAATTTGAAAATAATTTTGAGTCATACTCAAAAGATTAACCCTAAATCTAAATCCGACTGCTCTCTATATAAAACACGTCATGAACTTGTGGCAGCATGACGTGGGACCGAGTCCCAGTGCCACTGAAAATACACCGTGTAAGGGGGCTGATGCATATTAAATATGTCGATCTCAAAGTCCTCCGTGGCGTAGTGTAGTAGTTTCGGGGCGGGGAGAGGCAGTTCAGGTGTATTCCTCGTTTCTTGACCGCGGCTCAAAATTAAGAGGTCTATCACCAATAGCCTTTATGTTGCTTTATATTGCAACGTTAACCCTTTGTCTATGGCACCATGATTTACTGAAATTTTTTGGTGCAATATTTTTTTTAATCACTAGACTGAAAATTAAGGGGGATATACATAAATAAAGTACTCAACTTTGCGAAATTTAATCCATTAAAGTTAATTAAATAAATTGGTTCTTTAAAGGACCGCCAATACACACAAAGGACTAAGATATTCTCTTAATACGAAATGACTTTTTTAACGGAGTTTTAACTCTTGAAAATACTAAATAATCAGAGAACAGTAATATTTTACTGCAAAAAATATTTATTTTTGAAAATTATAAAAGCTTTAAAACTTATTTACTTTTCTTGCACATAAAATCAGGGTTTACACTCAAACTTAATTTGACGATATTCACAGAAACAGTTTTACTTTTCATTGATACACAAAAATTAATTACATGTTATGCATTTTGAGTTAGGATTCGACTCTGATTCCTCCCCCCCAAAGCATTGCATCCTGAGGTAGAAAATATTGTATTTTATGAACATGAACTATGCACCTTATTCAGTCTCTTGAACGTCATTTTAAGAATCTAACGAAAATTCAAGCAGATTAATTGCTAGGACATCTTCTTTTAAAAAAGCATCTGTTAGTTCATCACTGCTTTCAGATGGTAGGTTCTTTAATAAACCCAAAGCCTTTTGAAGACTAATATTTTCTTTTCTAGGCATTCTATGAAAAGAAAAAAAAGTAATAGCATCCTGTAAACCTTTTATTGTTTTTAAATCTCAGTTACACGCAAATAAATTAAAATGTTGTTAATTTTTGAACAAAGAATAGATATTTCATTTGTGTGGCAAAAAAAGCAAGCTCAGGTCCAAAGTTCGAAATATTTTGAAAAAGTAAAAATAAAACAATGAAAAAAAAACAAGATAAGTTAAACTAAAAAGAAATGCCAAAAGAAAAAGCATAAATCTATTACACTATAGGAATTCGTTACAACACAACAAAAACACAAATAAGCTACAAGGGGGAAAACAAAGTTCTTGCTATAATATCCAATGTAATGTCGGTACTTATAAATACCACAAAGTTATTCAACTGTAAAATTAATTATATACACTGTTCACATAAAATAAATGGTCAAATTGTTTTCTAAGGCCTTAACAAACATATAAGAAATAAGAAACTTACCTTTTGACATTAACTACGTTTTCGGAACACAAATGACAATCTTCGCAACCCGATCAAAATGTCAGCTGAAAATGCAACTTCTGTTTTAAAACTATATTCGCTTTTCCTCTAAAATACTCATAGAGCCCGTGATTTCATATATCCCAAAAGAGTAGAATTAAAAGAATATTCAGCTAATTATTGCCAGTACCGTGATGGTTATTCTATGTAATTTTAAAGTGGGTGGTATTTATAAGTACCGTTGATGGATAAAGGGTAAATGTACTCACTCTCTTTCTCTCTCTCTCACTCACCCACCCTATTTAAAACAAAGTTAGTTGTAAAGGTAGGGGGTAATTATAAGAATATTTTTATTTGCTAAGTTCAGCGTTAAGCTTTTATTGCATATGTCCTAATATTCATTATTTTTCATGTATGGCTTTTTATTTGCATGTTTCTTTCCCTCTTCTGTTAATTGTATTTCTCATGTAAACCCACGCTCACCTAAAGTTTGTGAGAATATGTAGGGAATTAAGCATTGCGTTTTCTTATTATTTTTAGTAATCTTTTCCAGTAAAAAAACAAAAGGAGATATTATAGAGTAAACAGTAAAATTGATTCATTTAGTAGAGGAAGTCGCATTTTGGAGCTTTTGTAAATATTTGTGGTAAATGTAGTTCATACATTATAATTAAGATTTCATTGTAATTCGTAACATGTCTCTTTATTCCTTTTTATTTGTGAATACAATTTTTACAAACTTTCTTTTGCTATTCCTGTAAAACTGAGCATTGTAAATGATTACGATTAATTTCTTGGTCCAATTTCTTATAAAGCATTTGTCCAAACATGAGAAATTAGAAATTAACAAATGTAAATTTATAAATGTATGACAAATGACTCGTGATTGAGAAACACGACACATTTGATTACCGATGATAATTAGTTACAAATTGATATTTTGTCGTAATTGAAACGTGCATGTTAGCTTAGAATTGCAAAAAACTTTTGAGGATTCAAAACACTCTTAATTTGATTTTCTTAGAATGTTTGTCTGAACGTGGATATATTCGGAAAAAAATGATCTAAGTATTTCCTTAGAACTACTAATTGGGAAAAGAAATCAGAGCATCACACAACTGAAAACTGAAAGGGTTTCAACATGCAAGTTAGGCTTGATTATAGATTTCATTATTTGTGGTCCCATGGCATTAAAATGTGATCAAAATAGAAATATTCTTTAATTTATTAGAAACAGTTTTCATGAATATATCCAGTGCGTAGATCATTTTCAAAATTTGGCAGCAAAATAGTAATTTTAAACTGTGGAGGATCTAAGTTGTTTTGTCTTCCAGATCTAATATTCACTTTACATATATCTTAGGGATGGCAACAACACAATAAATAATTTAGCTGTTCAAACTATTGATGATTGAATGTATCCGTAAAGTATGAAATGATTTTATAAAATGGACATATATTTTATTGCATTTGATAATTATTCAAAAGGAGTCCTGTATTGGAAATAATTCTGAAACATGATTGACTATACACTAAAACCATATTAAGAAGCTATAGCAGAGCTAATAGAGATGAAGTTGATAACTTTGAACCTCCTTCAAACGACGGGGACAACATCTAAAATGGCACCAAACCTTCTTACCACGCCTTCATAGGGACCTAATCTCGACAGTTTAAACGTGCATCATCCTTCTACCTAGCAAATCTATAGTGGCAGTAGGATGCAATGGAAACGCTACCGTTCGTGAAATCCTGAGCATTACCCTTCGAAATCCTGAGCTGCCACTTCTAAATTACGCAAGGAAATGTAATGGTAGGAATTTACTAATGATATATTTGCATAAAGGAGTCCGTAAATAGATTTTTATATTTACATATTTAAACAAGTTTTGCTATACTTCTGTGTTAAAATATGTATTTTAAGATATTGAATTGCGCATTTTTTTAGTTCTTTTTTTTTCATTTTCATTTTTTGTCTTAAGACTTGAGTTAGATTGATTTGTAAAAGCAATATTAAGAATATAAAATAACAGTGTGTGTGTATTTTTTTGTTTTTTTATTTCTAATGGGCTGCGGATTGGTGTTTAACCATTGCAGACCTTGTACATTCCCCGGAGCTTATATTTCTTTTAAGCGCGGCACCCAATAGCCGCAGGTAATTTTGACACCCAGGTTCCTCCCAAGAGGGAGGCATCTGAGCTCTGACGATACAAACCTGTACTAGGATTTAATTTTGCCTTAGAATTTTGGAATGTATTTTTTATGTTAGCTTGTAAAAAAAGAAATTATTTTATTCGAGAACTATGATTCTTTTAGTCGTTCACTGTAATGAAGGAAATTTTTCTGGATTCTCTTTCATTCATTCTTTCTTTTTTTTTTCTTTCAATAATAGATTTAAGAAGAAAAAAATGCATGGAAAAAGAATTTTTAAGAATTCATTTTCTGTATTTGTTTGAATTCTGATTTGAATAGTAAACTTAATTTTGGAGGTTCCTTATTGAAAATATATTTAAATGTCATTTCTTTAAATTTCCAGCTGGTAGTGGCTACTATTGTTATGGATTAAAGTGGATAAAAACACCAATTAACAATTATAGTTTTCTAATTATCTTATCTATAACGGTATGGAAGAAGATTACACACTTCTTTCAAAGTCAAATTTTTCTGAATGATTTAACAAATTTTATAAATATTCCACAAAAATTCGCCATTTTACGATTTTTTTTTTTACTTTATTTTCAACATGATCTCAACAAATAGGACAAACTTCCTGTATAAGTAATTTTGCTAATATAAATGTATTTTTAAATAATATATGATGCTAATTAATAGTATCAGAGAAACACAAATTCTAATAGAATGCTTATATATGTCTTATAAAATCCAGAGACCGCAGTTTGTACATTTATTTTCGAAAATCGATGTATTCAGTTTTCATAACTTTTCCATCTGTTTAAACACAAACATAATTATCTTTTTCCATTCAAAAACTAAACATTTCCTCTCATTTAACTAGAAAAAAACCCTCAGATCCTTGGAAAAGTATTTAAAAAAATATAACTCTTCTTCCAGTAGAATTACATTTCCTTGATTCCTGTATTATTCATTTGTCTTCGTTTGACTTACACGATTTCTCTTTTTCGTATACTCATCAGTTATTGCGCGTTCAGGTTTTTCTTTCTTTCTGTTTGTTTTCGCCATTTTTTTTGTTTGTTTTTGATTTTCTTCTCCTTCGCTCTCTTCCTGTACTTTGCCACGAAACTCCACAATCAATTCTCTTCTCCCGTTTGCAACGTGCGTGACTCGCTCCTGGTTTGGGAAGAACTGGAAAACCCGGAGTAAAAAAAAATAAAATAAAGGAATAGAAAAAGCAAAGGTAAAGAAAATCCAGTCAGTAACAGATACGAATTTTGAAAAATAATGACATTCCGTGCATGTTTTTGTGAACGATCACAGGGTCTATGTATAGCAAGGTGAGATCAATAAATTTCTATCTTCATTCACTGGAGTTGTGGCGCCATTTATTAAATAGCTTCGCGTGACAAACATAAAAGACAATTAACAAGAACTATTGTTTCCAATTTATTTTATCCATAACAATGAGTAATATAAAACTTTCTCCCCAATTCAAGATTTGGTGTTTAGCCTAAAAAAAGAATACATATTTAGAGAATTATATAAACACTTAAAAGACGTTTTAAGCCATTAAAACTCTAAACCTTTGTATTCAATCCATTGTTTTATATTTAAAAAATTACATTCACTGATAATAATCACTGCTAATAACAATAGCTCCTGTTTCATATTTACTCTGTACAACGCAATTAGTAGTTTCGAAGACTTATAAGGCTCTAATAATTTGATATTTAAAATAGTACCTTGCCTAATGCATACTTTAAGTATATAAATTATGCTTAAAGGACTGGTGCTTTGACTATTTGTGTTCATTTCGATCAATCGTGTGTGATTAAAAATTATATACAATGATAATCTGTAATTGAATTTTAGGAGCTTTATAAATATAGAAACAGAATTCGGAACAATATTGAATAGTTTTCGTCCTTTATTCGTCTACTTGAGATAATCGTGTTCAATGAAGTGCACAAAAGGTAAATATTTAATTCATTATTATCCCATTCACAAATTCTCGGAATCTTATTCAAACGTATTGCCAAATATATCGATTGTTTCGAAGCTTTTGAAAAGTTTAAGGCTTTAAAAGGACCCTTTGAATGTACATAATAAAGTAATAATATTTGCAGATGGAGGAGATAATGTATTGGAAGATTTGCAATCGAAAAGTGTTTCAAACTTAGGTAAGCAAATTTGATTTGTACTTGAAATAAATTTTCCCCATAATATACAGGATCGTACACGACAATTATTAATGCAACATTGATAGAAAACTAATAGTTTAAAAAAATTAGTTAACATTTTTTTGTTGTTGCTTGATTTAAATAAAAGGACTCATCAAAAATTTCTAGAAAGTTTAAGTTTCACAAACCAGTAAAGATTGAGCGTTGTATTTTCCATTTCTAAATTTATGTAAATGTTCTAAGTGAACCACGATTTTCGAAAAAAGGGTAACAATAAATAATTCTTTTCTTATCATTTTTCTTCAGTTAAATGAGAATATACATAAAAGATGTTTAAAAATGTTCTTACAAGAAAAATTTATTGAAACGTGATTTTTTGGCGAAAAACGAAGAAAGAATAAGATATTTTCAAAACGTTTTGCTTTTATGATAGATGCTTCCACAATAGAAATATTTTGCCAGTCTATAGTTAGGATTTCTATAGCGGAATTGAGAACTAAATTTTTTTTCAGTATATAATTTAGAAGAGGAATTATTCATGCTTCATTGCACCAGAGTCTGGAAAAATTTTAACAAAAACCCACCCCAACTACTCTTTATTTTCTAACTTATATTCTCTTTTATTCTTTTTACTTACTATCTCTATTAATTTCATATGTAATATTTCATTCAACAGGCACCAAAACATCTAATGCATATTCTTTTATACGCTTCTCCCCCCCCCCCAAATCATATTAAGAACATTGTCAGTCACCTTAAATATCTTAATACTTATAGTTGTTGTTGTTTTTTAATTTTTTAAGCCATGTGCAACCTGAATTTTTTTAAGAAAAAGTGTGTTTTCTAGTGTACTAAATTAGTTTTAATTACGATACATCACATTATTATTTACTGATTGTATTCAGACATCACTTTTTTATTGAATGTGTTTGAACTACAGGTGTGACACACCACAAAAACTAGACTAAGTGTGTAGCTTGAAAAAAGAATGGAGTTGACAAAAACTGTTTTGGTTACATCATCCCACGCACCTATTCTAGCCATGTGGCTAGTTCCTCAATCGGTCTCGTCAGTTGAGAATACTGCGTCATTGAGTGAACACATGTAACTGTATTCTGCCGGGAAAATGTTGAATCAACATCAAGATTCTTGTGAAACTTAATAAATCAGCCTCATTAAGATTTCAAATATTAACCCCAGTCTTATGCAGATGGAACTTTATCTCGTGCGCATGTGTTTGAATGGAATAAGAGGTTTTCAAGAAGAAAAAAGGGTCATTGTGAAAGACCAAAACATTTCCAAAATTCATGATATGAGTAAGTTCTCACTCACATCATGGTCAGACTGTTAATAACAATAATACATTGAAGTACTAAAAAGAGCTCGTGAAAAGCCAAATTTGGGAAGTGATGGACAATGCACCCCACCAAGATAATGCACCCGCTCACACGGCCCTATCTGTCAAAAAATTTCTGACCATCAAAAGTATTACTTCGATGGGACATTCTTCTTATTCAAGTAAATTGGCTAGTTACTATTTTAAATTTTTTACGGTTAATCTTTCTTAAAAGGAACACATTTTACCTCAGTTGTAGAGGTTCATGCAAAAACGGAAAATCTCCTGAAGAGCCTTCCAAAACTTTCGTTCCAGAAACTGTTCTCAGCAATGGCTGCACCGAATGTAGAAGTGTGGGAATGCTGAAGGGTACTACTTTGAAGAAGATTCTGTCTCGGAGAACTGACTCAGTAAGTACAATTATTTACTTGACCAGTCTCTTTTTTGAAGTGAAACTTCTTTGCGGACGGGAGTGAATGGGAAATTTGCCCAGTTTTGCGTAACTGTGAAAAAGTGAACGGAAGTACTGATTCCCCTCATCCCCCGAAACGTCGCCATGGTGAGGAGACAGCGAGCGGGAGGAAAAAGAGGGGGGGGGGTACACCACGTCATATCCATGGAAGAATTGGACGATTGCTAAGAGGGAATTGTGCATCAAAAGTATATCTTGTTGCTATGGACGAAAGGCGCTTAGGTATTGGTGACATTAAGTGGGTAGGTACCTTGCTACTCTCGTAACGAACTCGCGTGGTGTATTTTGTACTTTTTATGTAATAAAAACGTGCCGTTTTCAACGAATAAACGCACCCAAAATATTACTATTATATGGCTCTTCCCGTTACAAGAGTGGCTGAGGCATTTTGTATATGTCACTAACGTTCGCGCCAGAATTGCTACGGATAGCGTCTTGTAAACAAACACAGTGACTTTTGTTAGTGATACATTAAGTTATATATATTAATTTTCATTTCCATTGAATCAAAAATAAATTCTGGTTAGACAGCCTAGAACAAAAACAAAAAGAGTTTCGTGAAAGAAAAAAAAAGCAAAACTAGCAGCAATTCCTGGCGAGTCTATATATCACCAGGTAGTTCTGTCGCAGCAGCTTTTATCATCTTTATCCATAAAGTTTTAGTGTTGTACACATCAGAGGCTGCTGCAATCATTTGATCCGATGATGATTAAAACCCGATTATCTTAACTGGAGACTTTAATGTAATTTTGCTTCAAAAGAAGCAAAGCCACTCATTGAATTCTTGAAACGGACACTGAGTTTGACAATGAATACTGATTCTAGAGAAGGAAAAACAAAAACGGAACCACGATTGATGCAGTTTTCTCACATTTTCTTGATTGAATACAATTGAGGATTCTTATATCCTATTTTAGTTACCACACACCTATTGTGTCTTTCTTAGAAAATGATGATGCAGAAAATTGAATAAAAATATTTTCATACAATAAATGAAGCTCGAATTTTATTCGATTAAAGTTATCTCAGCAGTTTAATATAATTAGATCTATTCCTGCATTTACGGCCAACGTCGCCAAAGAAGTTTCACTTCTATTGCGTGGCTTTCACGTTCTTTTGTGTCAACCCTCAGAAAAAAATATCTGCGCCTCAAGTATTCTTAACATTTTTTCTTCCAAAAATTATCTTTTTTTTAATTAGAGTTAATTTTGACTACGTTTGCTATCGCTAGAATGCTATCATGCTTAGGGTTCGGCAACCTATGACACGCTGTGCAATTCTCAGTGGCACTCTGGACTACTGAACAATTTTGTGAATTTTTGAGTGGATAGAAATTGATAAATTTGTAATGGAACTCATTTGACAAGCATCTTCAGAATTATGGACATTTACGGAATAACGAAAAAAAACTGAAAGATGTCTCTAAAAATAGATGTATAGGTATGTTGTAAATTATTGAATGTTTGTAGATTTAATAATTTGTAGAGAGAAAATTGCGTGTTCTGTGCTTTCCGCTTGGTTCTGCATACCTAAGTAAAAATTATTTCCTCAAAGAAAAAATACATCAGCAAAGAATTGTCTTCAACTAATATAAGACCAGAAAACTAAGTTTCCATTATTAACTAATAAGAAAGAATGTAGTCGAATTTTAACTAGAAAAAATTTATTTTGTTCCCAAATGCTGATTTATCAAACTAAATAATTAGATTTCTATTCCATATATGTATATATTCTATTTGATTATACTTTATTTCTTTAATATTTGTATTTCCTATTCTCTGCCTGACTCTTTTGCTTGAAGAAATATTGCATTTGAAGAGAAAGAGTATTAAATGAAATTTATTCTAACTGAATACATCTGATACATTTGAATGGAACATTATTTAAGAATGAATTCTATAATAAGAAATATAATTAAAAAGCAAAAATATATTGTTTTCTGCAAAACTAAATTTCGTAGATAATTTCATGCTTTTTTTTTTTTTTTGCTAAGACTTTTCTTTTTCTTATAAGATTACATATTCAAAATAAAAAAAGGGCAATAAACTAATAAAGTGGAGCAATAATATGCTTAAAGTTTCTACAAGGTGATTAAAGTTTTAAAAGAATTTTTTACTAAGGCTTATCAATGAGAAAATTTTTATTAGCACTTACAAATTAGGATTCTAAGCTATGGTAATTATTCGGAAATTTCAAGGATAAATTAGTTTCGTTCGGTGATTGAATAGCTATTTAGAAAAAAAGAATATTTACCATAGTACAAAATGTAATTTTCACTTTATAATAGCAAATTCAAGCAAATGACATCATTATTTTAGTAAGCTTGCATTCTCTGAGTTTTTATGTCATTTTATAACATCACAGATAAAAAATGGACTTCATTCTTTTTCTCTTTCAGTTCATAAAATCCCTGAATTTTCATCGGCAACTCCTGGGTCTGAAGTGTATAGTTTTATTTCCTGTAGCAATTATTGCTAGTACTTAATTATCATGTAAAATTTAGAAATGAGGTACGTTTAAAATAATATTTTAGTTTTGGACATTGGAACTAAAATGGGATGTTAATAACTAATAAAAAATTCAAAATCTATATTGTATATTTTTTATACGATATAGATTTTTGAATTTCTACTGTACACTAAGTGAATTAAATAAAATACTATTTTGAAAGATTTGAGTTTACTATCTATAATTTCTTATATTTATTTTTTATTATACAGCAAGCGAATTTACTAAATGACACTTTTAAAGAATTGAGTTATTATCTATAATTTCATTTCTTTACGAAGAAAA
>BMAO01029406.1:0-19462 GCA_019973975.1 Trichonephila clavata | reverse complement strand
AATTATAGTTTGAAAATAAACTAAAAAACACGCTTTTATACTGAATCGAACTAAAAAGTAAAAAAAATAATTCTTAATAAAGAATAAAATGATTAACGAGAAAATGAATGTCATTGGGGTAAAAGCGTGGGTGTTCTATAAATGTATCAATTGTTTCTAACTTCTATTCCGAAAAGCTGAATTAGTGTAAAAATGTAGTACAAAGCACCCCACGCTTTTAACACAATGACATTCATTTTCATGTTAATCATTTTATTCTTTATTAAGAATTATTTTTTTACATTTTAGTTCGATTCAGTATAAAAGCATGTTTTTTAGTTTTTTTTCAAACTATAATTTATTTATTATCAACTTATAACGTCATTACACAATTTATATGATATAAAAGCTCGTCGCGAGATTAAAGTACTCATAATTACTTAGTTTGAAATTTTTACAAATTAAAGTCAATCAGATCAAGTTATTTAATTTATTTGTTTATCTACACAGGTAAATCTCGCGACAAGCTTGTATATCATATAAATTGTGTAATGACGTGATAAGTTGATAACAAAAAAAGTTTTAAAGGAAAAGCTTTTATTTTATTCTTTTTAGCGCGTTCAAATAAAAGCTTGTTTTTTAAAAAGTTTTTTTTACTTTTTAGTTATCGCTGGATAGGTTTCTAAGCCTGTTCATCTCATTCAACGCTGGTTTTAGAAAAGAATAATAAAATAAGTAAAGTATCATTGTTTTGGAAAAAAGAGAAGGGGTGGGGATTCGTAAAAAAAAAGTTTTCGGCATTTTATTTTTTAAATCACTGATTCTAAAAGATCGAAGTATGAAATTTTGAAAATAATTTTCATTTAAACGCATCGATATTTATTTATTTTAGAAAAAATCATAAAATAAGCAAAGTATCATTGTTTTGCAAAAAAAAAAAAAAAAAAAAAAACCGTATTGGAACTTAATAAATGATTTTACCTATTAAAAAATTTCTTTGGATGTTATTAAATGTGCAAATAAAATTTTGAGTATTTTTTAAAAAAATCAGAAAAATTTCCTTTTGAGGGGAGACAGAACCCTAGTCTTTTTAGCACTTAACCATGCGGCATGACAATCAGACCAGGAAGTTCTCGGCAAACAGTGTGAAAGGACCTTTAAAATCGAAGGTAGAGTATTCACACATCAAATCTAAAAAGCATTAAAATGAATACATAAGCAATCTATTTATGCATTATTTCATGTAAAGATAGTATAAAGTTACATGCATTTTTTTTTCATTTATAATATAAAATAAATCAATTTTATGCATTATTTCATGAAAAGATAGAAAACTTCCGATCATTTATTAAATTGTTGATATTAGCATATGTGTTTAAAATCAAAGAAGATTAAATTTTTTTTTAATAAAAAATTAAATCTGTGATTTAAAGTAGAAATTTTTAAAATTACGAAATTTTACATGTTTATTAAATGTTGAATTAAAATTGCGAGCATTTTTTGAAAACGAGATAAAAAGAAAAAGTTTTTGTGTACTTAATTTACTAAACACTGATTTTAAAAGAACAAAGTATATTAACTTTTTTAGTTCAGACGATTTACTCGTAAGAATTTTGAGAAATCCATACCTAACGATTGAAAAATTTCGATTAATGATTCACAGAAAACAATACTTATTACTTAAAAAATATTAATTTAAAGCACTACATTTAAAATAATGGTAATGGAATAAAAACGATTAAGTTTTTCACAAATATTATAGAAATTTTTGTTTTATAAACGGATGTTTAAAATGAATTCTTTGAATTAAAACCTGTACAAAGAAAATGAAACAAAAATAAATTTTTCATTCGCATTTTTTTTTACTCGCCAAATTTGGTGATTTTGATTATTTATAGGCACCATCTTTTCTAGCATAGCCTTATTCGCAGACTTCAAATGCAAGATGATACAGATAGTCATTGGGCGCCAAACCGGTTTTCGACGCCAAGCCTTAACTTCCGTAAAATCACGTTTTTTATTACAGATTTTGGTTTTTTTTAAGGGCTTAATTTTTAAGTTCTGATTTCCAAGTTTCACATATTGATTACAAAACACGGTAATTTTTAAATAAAAAATTTTAAAAGAAATTCTGTATGTTTTTACTTTTGTAAAAAGTGTATTAGAGAGAGAGGGAGAGAGAGGAAAAACACCAAACCTTTTTTAAAATCCGTAATGTTTACGCGCTTTTTCCAATCTTTACCTTAATTACGGATGATAATGTTCTACACACGGAAAAAAAGTTTCAAGCGAATATTTTAATAAATGACGAAGTTATTAAATGTTTAATTAAAATTTTGAGTATTTTTTGAAAAATCATTAAAAAAAAGTTTTTGACATTTTATTTTTTAAATGACATATTCTAAAAGAAAAAGGCATGTAATTATTTAGTGTAGAATATCGTTTTAATAACACAAAAATAAATTCATACGCAACGATTTAGAAATCGTTTTGATAAAAACTCATCAATTTTAACACATTTTTTAAAAACTTGTATAAAATACAAATATTATTATTTTGTTAAAAAAAATTGTACCGTATCGTGGCGAAATAAATAATCCTTCCGATTCTGTAATTATTTTTTGTCTGAGTTTTTTTTAAAAAAATTAGATTGCTGTTTTAAAAACGTCAAAACTCCCCCCAAAAAAGTCCCCTTTTCCTTCTTCATTTTGCGTCGCCGAGCATAGCAGAAAAAAGCAGCGCACAGGAATAAAACAGTTATGCGTTTTATGGTTTTTAATTAATATCTTTTGAACTAATGGGGGAAATTCGCGACTGACTGGCACCAAGCGAGTAATCACGTGACAAATTGGGCAACAATTGCACGTGCTTTTCAATACTGTGGTAGAATCCAATATGCAAGTTGTTGACATTCTTTAGCTTTAATTTATCTAATTAAAATATATGATATCATTGTATTTTATTCATTATTCTAGTGTATATATTTCTTAGGAAATACTCTCAACAACTCTTTGATATAATTTTTGCTTTATTCTGATTTATTTATCTAATTAGGTATTCGTCTGCTTTAAATAGTGTTAGCTGGTATATTTATTTAGGTTGGGATCCTAGCACTTGGTACACAGCTAATAGATATTTTAATTCTTAATTAATTTAGTAGTTATTATTTATATATTTTTGCGCAAAAATGGCTTACAGTATATAGGATCAATACAACTTCTTTTAAAAAACTTGAAACTGTTTGACTATCTAATAACAATTGTATCGTTTCCTTAAAAAGAACTCACTATTATTATCAAATAGAGTCAGTTAAGTGTATATAATATAAAAAAATGTCTGTTTATCATTTTAATTCAAAGTCAAGAGAAAATATTTATTCTGAAGAAAAACAATTTGATGATAATTTGTGAAAGGAATGTTTACAAAAATTAAATAAATTTTTCTTTGATTTTTACATTTCACAAATTATTGATTTCTAAATCATTAATAATTATTATTTACTGTTAAAAATTGATGTCATTTCTTTCTTTAAATTAAAATAAAATATTCTTAAGGGGAATGATACCATCGCAAAAGGCAACAAATTTTAGAAATGATCAAATTTAATTTGATGATTTGTTGTTATTTTATTATTATTATTTTTTTTGAAGTACATTTTAAACTTGCAGAAACGTTTGTTTCTTGAAGCCTGTGTATATAGATTATTAGGTAAAGTTTTAGATAAATGTAGATAATTATTCTTTGGTGAAAGTGTATTTTTTTCCATCGCCTCCCCCCCCCCTTTTTTTTGTACATAAAATATTAGAGTTGATATGGTATTTATCCTGTCATGAAAATGAATTTTTTTAACACTATATTTACATCAAGTTTGCCTACTTACACTTAAAATTCGAATGAATATTTTATTTTACTGTGGAACAGTTACTGAATGAAAATGAATTTTATTTTTACAATGTATTGCATATAAATACTTTATATATATATGTACGTGTTTTACAATATTATGGAGCATTTAAAGATATTTGAAATGTTTCTAATAAAATAACATTCTCCATCTTTGACTGTCTGATTTACTTAGTAATTATTCTTTAAAAATGTTTGAAATTTGTTTTACAAATGATTGTCTAAAGTAATAAAGAAAATACTATTTCATTTTTTAGTTAAAGCAATGATTCATATTAACATATAATTTTCAGGATATATTCATTGTAATGTGATTATCCATTATTATGAGTTATTTAATTGCATATAAAGTACATAATCAGGCTAATAATTAACTAAATGATTATAATGAGTTATTTCTACATGTATTAACTGTTTTAATACTTTTCTCTAAGTTGCAGTCACTAAGTTGCAAGTGCTCTTTAAGCACATTAAAATTAATAAAGAGTTACCTTCAGTCATGCATGTGTACAGAATGCTTAAATGCCCTTGTTATATTAAGTATCGAAAAAAAAATTGCAAAAAATTGTAACTTTCCTGGAAAAAAAAACATGCATTAAATAAACATGTGTTTGTAATTTTACTCGTTAGTACAATGCTTTGCAGAACTGAATAGTTTTCTATTGGAAATTGCACTTTTATATCTGGGATACTAAATATAATGCATGGGTATGTGACACTTGGATCACAAATTAATGTTATTAATGCTAGTATGAACTATATTAAAAGTTCGCATTACAATTTTTTATGACAAATTGAATACTTTTTTTTAATTGTCTTTGTATGAAGTGCCTTTAATATATACGTTGATCTACTTTTTAAAAATTATTATACAATATTAAGGGAATGTTTCATCAGAAAAGGTGCAATAATTATCAGAAATTTAATTATCTTTAGTCTTAAATATATTTTTCTTCTTATTGAATTACATATAGTTTATAAAAAATAATAGTATGATTTATCTATAAACAGATTCTTGTGTTCGAATCTTAGATAATTAAATACTTAAGTACCTCTGTTACTACTCTGAAGATGCGTAAAATAAGTAAAAACTTAAGTTAATTAAATATTATATGTTCTCAATATAACTTCATTTAAAAGAAACAAAAATTTGCTTAAGTTAACTAACATATTTTACTTTCTTATGTATGATCTAAATATAATTTTATTTAAAATAAAAAATTTGCTTTGAAGTACTTACATGTTTGTGAAAGTCTACACCTCTCCAAAATCCTTTTAGAACAGGTTTCTTTTGTGAAGACAACAATAGTGAGAATAAAGCTTGGTTTAAGCTGGCGTCGGTATTGAAAATATTCTTCAAAATAATTGCATACATAATAAATAGGGAGGAGATGGTTTATAATCCTCACGTTTCAACATGCTTTCAAAACACTGATATTTTGCCCTGGTATATGAAAAAAAGTGATTTTTTTCGTCAATCATATTTTATTTATTGATTGAACAACCATTTTAGCAAAATGAGACATTTTTAAAAGTACAATGTGAAACTGCGATAGCAAAATAGTCCCAGCGATGGTAGTAAACAAACGGCAGCGTAATCACGTGACACAGTTTTCACGTGATCGTGACGTCACATGAATTTAGTCCATTGCAATATCGGAATATAAATGGTCAAAACATGCATTGTCATCCAAATTAAACGTGTATACAAAATTTCAGCTCAATGAGTTGAAGATATCAGCTTCAAAATTGAGTTGCAAGATTCCACCCGAACAAATTACATGCATACATACATTGCAAGTTAAATAAAAGCTTGTAATAAAAAGACGAGGGATTGCGCCTGTTAGAATTGGTTTTTCATACTAAAATTTGAAAGCAATTCCTCTCATTTGAAAATATTTTTTTTTAAAGTTAAATTCCAGTTCAATAGTCTTTCGTCGGAATGGACTTGTATAAACTAACCTCCGATCGCTTTTTAAAGAACTTGTTTCCATCAACAGCTAACCAAACTGAGCTATTAGAGATAAGACAGAACTTCACTGTGTTTGTTATTTCTCGTCCTTCTCAATACTAACAAATAATAAATCATTTCAGAGTAGAAATGTTTCAAAAAATATTTTACTGCAAGGAGTGCAGATAAAATTTAACCAATTGTATGACTTGTAGTTTCCTCGTTTTGTGGAGTCTGTATATTTGTCAAGCACAGCATATATATCAGGAGTAGCGAACCTTTATGAACCAATGTGCCATTTTTAGCGCGTTTTTCACGTAGTGTAAAAAAAAGCGCTATTAAGACGCAAATTTCGTCTTCGTCTTCGTTCCATATTTTGTCGTACCTTTTTCTCAGCCAATAATTAACCGATTGACCTCGGGTTTTCGGCATTGGGTCGCATTTGTGCCCTAGATAAGCCGAATCATATTTAAATTTAATAATTTAAAAAAAAAATTTAAAAAAAAAATTTTTTTTAAATTTTTTTATAAGTATAGTACTACTTTCTGTTAGTAAAAAGTTCATTAGTTGCATTATTGTAAAATACAACATGTGAAAAACGCGCTAAAATTACTTGCCCATGCCAATGATTGATATCTTGTTTTCTAAAGAAGTGTTCACAATGAGGTATAAACGTGGCGTCAAATAACTTTTATTATTTTCCCGATAATCTCAAGTAAATCTAAAAACACTAACAACACAAAACTCTATTTACTACGTAAAAATACCTTTTGCTCTGAAGAGTTGTAAATGTTTTAGTTATACGTGTAATTCAAATTATAAAGTAAACATTAGTGTATATTCTGTTGTTGCAGATTGGTTGACAAATAACTTATATCAGGATTGTAACATGTTACTTTTAGTAGAACGCATGCTGAATTGGAGTCATCTGTCAAACGGGTTCTAAGCAATTAATTATTATTAATGTGGTTCCCTTTTTGTCACGAGGATTTGTGATTTGCTTCAAAATGTCGCTTTACAGACGATGTTCTGCGTATCACTATTCCAGAACATAAAACACACACCACTTTGTCGCTTTTACTAATAATGCCATAGTTCTAGATTCTCACCAAATTTGAAATTCTCTTTTACACTTATTATCTTGCACTTCCGTAAATATAACAAAAATAAATGTTCAAATACAGTTGTGTCAATGAAATGGACTATGCTATGTGTAGACAAACTTTAAATCATTAGCAATTGCAGTCCACCACGTAACAAAAGCAAGACATTAAAGAACGAGTATGTCCCGCGACGGATCATTTACGATTGTTCGTAATACTTCATAGAGAACTTTGTAATTTTGGAATAAAATGCAAAACATTTTGATCGCTGGCGTGCCCAAAATATTGTGGTTCCCTGGTTCGCCATCCCTAATATACATCAACGGAGGGTAAATATTATAGTATTCAATACGCGAGAAAATATGTCTTGTATAAGCTATTGTGTGAAATTAAAACGAAACTGGAATGAAATGTTTTGAGACATAACAACTACTTGATCTGATATTTAATTGTTGTACTTATAAGTACTTAATTATTATTTAGAGTATTTTATCATCGCTTTCAAATAAAAACAATGGGTGAGTGAGTGAATATTAACGTCGCACTAATTAGCAACACGAGGGCTTTTGGCGACGGTCCGCGTAATTTTGAACCATGGTCAAGTGACGCGGACGACACCTGAGCTGGCACCCCCTCTCCTAACTACCACACCACACCAACGGGAGGACGTTTGAGCTCTCGACAGATTTAACGTGCATCGCTCCCCTACACGACGGATCTTTAGTGGTACTAGGATCGAACTCATGACACGCTAGCCATGATCCGATGCCTAGACCACTCGGCCACCGCGGCCACATAAAAACAATGGAGTAAGCAAATTTGAAATGAGTCGCTGGAGTGTGAGTTTATTATCGTCTCTATATAAATTAACGCGAGAGCTATTAGCAGAATGACCAAGTGAGCCGTGCTCACCCGAAAGGGGTTTAGAGAACAACCCCCGGAAAACAACCACCCCCGCGTCCAGTCTTTATTGTACAAAATCTTAGTCCACATTTTTTACAGCAATACACAGTAAATTTACATAATACAAGATAGATCTCGCGTTGTCAGAATGGACGAAGATCGCACCACTGAAAAAGTCTTCAATGGCCAACTAATTGGCGCACGGGGAGAGGGCGGACCAGATCTTGGATGGATTGAGGGTCTGGAGGCAGATCTCCTAGTTTTGAGAACTAAGAATTGTAGAACACTAGCAGGAAGATGGCTGACTTGGAAAGAGCTTCTTAATAAGGCCAGGGTCCACCCTGGGCTGTCGAACCACTGAGGAAGGAAGGAAGATAGACTTCGTAATTATGAATCTCGATTAAGTGACCAGGAAGACAGCTGAGCTAGCATACCCTTCTCCGAACTTCCACGCTTTTAAAACGGAAGGACTCGACATATTTAATGTACATGAGTCCCTTTACATGGCGAATATTCAGTGGCACGAGGGCTCGAACTGATGACTCACCGAACACGAGCTCATAGCCATGACCACTAGGCTGGCCACAATGAATCGTTGGATTCAATGTCATAAAAACCAGTTTTGTGTGTGCTATTTTTTATTAGCAGTATAACATGAAATGTATATTTTTGGAAGATTTTCAAACCTTTTCTTCCAGATTTAAAAGGAAGAATTAAACGATAAATGGCTGTTATTCCATATATTTTTTTTAAAAAAAGATGATAGAATTCAGTATAAAAAATATACCATTCTATTTCAGATTTGTAATAATGTACACATAGACAGAAGTAACAAATTAATATTTATTTCGCAAATGTGCATTTTTTACAGCTTCCAAAGAACGGCTCGCCTTGACGTCTTCGCTCGAAGGGCTTTTCCAACAGCCACAAAGTCGATGCTACCAGAGACAGAGTGCCCAAGACGTAGAACATTTTAGCATAGGATCCGACATAGTCTCGAAAATAACCTGTAAAATAGTACACTTGTTAACGGAAATTCTAAATCATTTAATAACAATAATATATTATTATGTATTTTTGTATTGAATACTTCATACAGTGTGATTCTTTTGAAATACAATCTACTCTCGCTAATTCAAAACATATGCTTGGTCCCTAGAAAAACTCTTGATATTTCGAGCTAAAACAATACGTTTTGGTACACTTAATATTTCGAAGTAAAATCTGTGGCTGTTCAGACTATAACACGCGATAATTAAAAGTTATCTTATAAAACTCTGAACAATTCGAACACTCTCTATCATGTACAGTCCAGTAGCAAACAGGTTAAAGCTCATTGTTGTCTCATTGTGTCTTCGCTAAAAAAGCGAAAATTGTGGATTTAGACCACAATAATACAGAAAGTGATGAAGACGAGTCGGAGGAGTTTATTTCCATAACTCTTACAGAAGCTAAAGTGTCAATAAACAAATTTTTCTTTAAAAACCACGTTGAAGCGGAAGTTTTACAAGCTTAATTTTGTCCAGAAAAATCTACGGACAAAGATTGAATGCCATAAAACAAAAAAAGATAACAGATTTTTCATCTAAGAAGATTAATCATGTACAGTATGTATTATTTTAATAACTGTTTTTAATATATAAATGTATTAACTTCTGTATAATATTTATATTGCATAATGTATATACTGCTCAAAAATACTTCAAAATAATTTTATACATAATTACACACAATTGTTGTTTTATTACATAGTTTCAAATTTAAATGTGTTAAAAAATTTATCTTTGTGTATTTTGGGAATTTTTTTCTACCCTCTTGAAAATAAGAAGTTTCGCATTGGTCCCTCCAACTTCGAATTATCGAGAGTCGAATGTACTTGATAAAACTTTAATTTCAAAGTTGTAAGAAGTTGTTACAATTAGCAGGGACGTCTTAAGACTCTCCGAGGCCCTGAGCCAGGGATTTTTTGAGGCCCTAGGCTCCTATGCAAAATGATCTTTAAAAGCAGACAGTATACAGCATGCATTGTCAAATACTCGTTCAAACTGTAATTTGAAACAAATAAAAATGCGCACACGACTTACAATCTCAAAAATCTAGGCACAAACCGGCTCGACTAATGGATGCATTTCGACTGAATAAGTTGAATGTTTGTTTATGGTATTAAGCCGAGGCCTAGACATGAACAACGTCATCACATGATATTACAGTCTTACCACTTTTACCAGTTGACATGCAGTTTGAAATTCCCTGTCTTTCGAAATATGTACGGGAATAATATTTGACATTAAAATTATCCGGATCATGATCGGATATAGATAAGTCGAGAACGAAAAGAGGCCCTCGGCCCGGGCCCAGTTATCCCATGCCTTAAGACGTCCCTGACAATTAGTAAACATAAGATCATTAAATGAAATGCATTCCTTAACAACTAATGGATATTGTTACAGGACCGCTTATAAATATAAAACACATTCCCTTTACTTATTATTATAAAAAAGACAGCTTTATTTAACCCAAAGAGTATAGAGTGACTTTCAAAACTCGGACAGAATTAACAAGAAATTTTTTGAATTATCTCATCTGCTTAAACACAAATATACAAGGGATTCGCTCTACCAGACCGAGACAAACTTGCAGGCAGAGTGTAGGCAGAGACTATTTGGAACCACACAGAAATGCAAGGTCGCACAAATGCCGCAGTTGCAGCTATGATGCAAAGAAGAAAAGAAAGGAACAGAAACAACATCCACATTTGTGACGATCTATACGCGTTCTTTCACTGATCCTCTTGGGAAATCTTTGGGCTATCATTCACAACCAACCCTTTTGAAAGAAGAAACCGTGATATGCAGATTATTTCGTTATATATAGTCTATGTCTTCTAGCTAGTTGGAGGGATAGAAGGAGTTATATGGAGATTGAGATATAGAGAATCTGACGACGAGGAGAGATTGCAACGGATCAGGTATTAGTATATATTGATAGCGCGTTTCAGGCATTAAATAGTTGAAGATATTAAAGTGACGATTGATCACCATAGTTAATTGTAACTCAAATATTAGAGTAGTGGATTGATCCATAAAAGGAGGATCAGTTTAATAGAATTCGCGTCTCTCGTAGTTAAATCCCCTTTGCTCTTTATTGGAACATCTCTTCTTGTTGAATACTTGTGAATTGTGTCTGTTGATAATTAGTGTGCTGAATAAATAGTTGAAAAGTGTTATGGTGAGTCGTCCTTCACTTCCTCCACACCTATAGCCGGGTCCGAGAGTAGGTCCGAATGTTGCACATTAAAGGGCCAGAAAACATTTTATTGAAAGTTTGACAACAACATGTTTTCGAAATTACGACAGGAGTCGTCTGGAAGCCTTACAGCGATGCTGCATGAATTCCTTACGTTCTGCAAGATTCCTCCGGCAGTCTTGTGGTAGATGGCGCTGAACGGGAGGCTTCGTGAAAACAGATCCTGCTGGAAGTTGTCATTTGCGATCCGTAAACTGAACTGAGGCTGAACTCGTATTCAAATGAAAGACTGTTCGATGTGCTGATCGTATATGGAGCTGCGGATTGTAATGGGCATCCACTTGACAATTGTACCAGGGCGTTACTCGAACAGGGTGTTCCATATCACACGACCTTTGAAAGTGTGGACAGAAGGTGACCGCGAGTCTGGTTCTGGTTTCATGAAAAGTTTCGTGTACGAGACACCGGTTTCAGTTACAGATCTGTAACTGTCGGGAGGATATGTGATATACCAGAAAACTTCGAGAACGCAAGGAATTCCCGCGCTGTCAGGCCTTCCAGCAACTTCTGGTCGTAATTTCGAACACCTGTTGCAGTACAATCTCTTTCAATAAAATGTTTTCTATTCCATTTATGTGTTTCTGTTCCTTTTTCTGCACCATAGCTCGCAACTACGGCATTTACAACCCCACACTCCTGTGCGATTCTGAGTCGTCTCTGTACCCCTTACACACCCGGTAGGTTTGTCTGTCTGGTTGTGAATCACCTTGTATATACTAAAAATTATCAGACATACCGTAAAGCTACAAAATGTCAAAATGAAAATTTATAATGTCACTATACACACAGAATTTTCAACCTCTGTCAGATCATAAAAAACTTTTAGTTTAATGTGACACCGGTGCTATTAAACACGGACTTATTTATACTCTACCTATAATAATTTACTGTAATATTTACACATGTATGTTGAGGTGCGGATATGTTGATAGGATGCCATCTCAAGCGTCGATTTCGTCATATGATCGTGGTCGGAATACATAGTTGTAGTTGGCGAATTATGTGTAGGACAAAAAGACAACCAGTAACAACAAATATAACAATTTTGCAAACTCAATGACTTTAGAATCCATAAAAAAATATACCCATCTAAAGAATATTTTACAATGTGCAAGCTGTCTCGAAATTCAACGTCTAGCGATAACGGGATGAAATGGGCCTCACAGTGGCATAACGGTGAAATTAGCCCCTCCCCCTGAAAAGTCGGTTTTGAGCCCCAGCCGGATCTTACAAAGGATTGCAAAACGATTCTTCGTACTTAGCGTCAGTCGGACTTTAGGCCCACTTGAATCTTGCTCCCCCCCCCCCCGCAATGCTGGGTTTGCGGGGTGTACGTTATGTCACTGGAACTTCATTTCAGTTTCGGAGAAAAAATTTCATTGCACTCGTACTACATTGCACTCTAGCATATTGTTGAAAATGTGGAAAATTGACACCATCTATCACATTATTAGGCACTGTGATCACACATTTAAAATGAAGATGTTGACCGTTGAAGAGTCGACCAGTGATTAGTGATTACTTCGGCTGCTGAGTAGGTCGAGGGAGTTCTTGTGATATAATCTTCAACATACCGTAAAATCGGCGTATAACGCGGACCTATACTTTACGAAGCAACCTGAAATGTACGTGCACAATGTTCTTATGTTTGGAAGTCATTTATTCGAGGTATTATTCCAAGTTTAGAAAAAAAATAGTATACATTTAGAACTACAACCCTTAAAGTTCATAAGGAATGCCATTTCTTTTAAACAGTATTTCGATAAATTCGATTTCTATTATTAGTTCACTATATATATTTGTATGTCTTGTGTTCAAAATTTCAGTCGTTAATAAAATACTTTTTATTCATCCACTCAAATTCAAATACATTTTTCAAAACTTGCTGTGGATGATACTTGATGTTAATACGGTCTTTTTTTCTTCAATGTTATAGAATATTTTTCTTTTTAAATTTAAATAGAATTGAGCCAATATCAGTGCAATTCCCCGGCAAAACGCAGTATGGTACTGCTGTACGAAGAAAATGCTACCATTAATACTATCATGAGCATCAACAGTTCATAAGATGCAATGTAGCACTGTAGATTATGCAGAAATATATCTGAACGAAAATTCCGCAGCAGGTCAAGCATATGTCGCCTTCAGTCGAGTGAAATCATTAGATGGACTATTAATTGATAAACTGGACTGCTCGAAACTCACTGAAAAGGCTCCTTGCAATAATGAAGCATTACAAGAGATGGATAAAATGAGAAATTATAGATCCCATCAATTTATGAATTGAAACGAAAGAAAAAAAACTACAGAAAGAGTAGATAAATAGTAGCAAATAAAAATAATAGTCCAACATCATATATTGAAGAAAAATGGAAACTTGCAAGTAAAATCCTTTTCTCTATTTGCCACATTTTATCGCAATTCTGTCATATGTATATACATATTTTGTTATTGTGATTATTCAATTAAAAAGTAGAACAAATTTTTCTTTGCTGACCTAAGTAGGAATTGACTTTAAAATACTTTTTTATATTACTTGTTTTTTCTATGTGCATCTTTGTTTCTTTTTAAAGCTGTCATTTTTATACCTGGCGTATAACGCCCTCCGTAAAATTTGGATCTTATTATTTTTTTTATTAAAGTGCGCGTTATACGTCTTATTTTAAGGTACTTGTATTTTAGACACTGATAGTCGTGTCTGAGTGTTGTAGAAGACCTTCTGGAATTTATTTTGCAAATTTACTGTGTATCCTGCATTTCTAAGGATTGTGTTTCGACAAATTTCCCTTGCTCCTGAAACTGTCTTGCTTTTGATTGCATTTACCTCGATCTACGTACAATATGTGAAAATTCTTTGATTTAAACAGTGAAAAAAATTACAAATTAATAACAAATTCTAATCACAGCACATAATAACGACGTTTGTAATGATACCTTCATATAATTCTAAACCTACTAACTCATACATTGAACATAATATCCTCATTTAAAATATGCATCATTTTTCATAATTATAGTTGGTGATAAATGTTCACCACAGAAAAAATAATAAATTGTACTCGAGATGTTAAAGCGACGGAGGTTTAATATCATCTGTATTGCTGAAATCGTACATGATTTGAATTCAACCTTTCTTGATTATGCTGCTGGTTATTCGCACGTTTAAATACCTTGAGCCTCGAAGTTGAATTGATATTCAATTGCTTTTTTTTTATGCGGCCGGGTTTTTTAAGTGTTATAATAAGAAGGCGAAATTATGAGGATTCGTTCATTTCGTTAAAGAAGAGATCAATTAAAATAATGTATTATTAGATGGAGGTGAAAGCTATTTGATATTGGTTTCTTAACAAAAATGAAGTTATCTTAGTGTATGGGGAAAAAAATATCAATCATTGCATGGCCAAGTATTTTAGCGCGTTTTTCACATGTTGTATTTTACAATAATGCAACTAATGAACTTTTGCTAACAGAAAGTAGTACTGTACCACTCCTCTAAATGTACTACTATTGAGCTGAAAAGAAATAATGACACAAATCTGTATCAGCACTATTAAAAAAGCAAAAACTAGCGAAATTCAGGAAAATTCGGGAAACTATGGAAAAATTTAAATATGATTCGGCTCATCTAGGCACAAATGCGACCAATGCCGAAAACTCGAGGTCAATTGGTTGCTTATTGGTTGAGAAAAAGGTTCAAAAATATGGAACGAAGACGAAATTTGCGTCCTAATAGCGCTTTTGTTCCACTACGTGAAAAACGCGCTAAAAAAAATACAGATATTTTCAAGGGAAGTAATATGTTAACTCAGCTCTAAATTCTTTTTCTTGTTTACAGATTTTATGAAATTTGAAAATTCTTTGCAATTCTTTTTTCTCTGTATAACATAAAGCCAACTCTGTGGCGTATTTTTTTTACTATCCGCTGTATAATTTGGAATGATTAAAAAAAAAAAAAAAAAATATTCATTAATAGCTTAGTTATAATAAAAAAAAAGATTTTTTTCTAAGGAAAATTAAAAATCGAATAATTATAAATTGTAAACTAAAAAAGTGTGGCAACGCTATTTAGTAAAAATGAATTAATTTTGAAAGGCTACTCCTTTTTCAAAAAATCTTTTTGGGGACAGTAACATTAAAAGTAATTTATGTATTGTTTTCAGACTATATTATTAAACTGATTCTGAAAATAAAAAATCATTTTAACTAGCCATTATTTTTAAATTTTTGAAGTTTTTTTAAACTTTTATAAAATACACAATTTTTGAAATTTTAAAATTATTTTGCATGATTTATATTTCTTAGAAAATTGCAAACAAAAGTTAATGGATTTCAAAATCTGATTCCTTGTTGATTTTTAATAATTTTTTTTCTAACTAAATCTGGAAAAAACACGAAAAATATTAACTTTAACATTTTTTAAAAAAATAACTAAAGATCTCAGACCTAAATCCATACTAACTTTTATATAACACATATATCTAAGTATCTATAAAAAATTTCAAGACTCTATCTGGAAAAGAAAAAAAGCCTTAGGGATTAGAAAACACATCTTCAAAAATAAAAGTCTGAGAAAAATGCATTTAAAGTTTGTAAAGACATAAAACAAAAACTAATAATGCTTGCAAAGCTCTAAATTTTAATATATTATTTTACTATTTATATAATATAAAAAACACTACTTTAATTAAATATGATTGAAAATATTTTTACTTATTCAAAATATGTTTTTGCAAAATATCGATATAGCATTTGTTACGATGACAGATTTTTCAGCATAAAGTTAACATGATAATTTCACAAAAGTTTTAAAACACAATATACTTATAAAATAATAATATTATAAATTAAAGTTAAAAAGTTAAAATCCACCAGATTTGTACATAGCACCTAGTTTTTTCTCAATTTTAAGTCGACGCAATTTAGCAAGTTTTAATTTTTGCGGCGCGACTTTACAATTTGCAGATTTTATTTTATTCCTGAAATAGGTTCTCCTATAATCAGTAAAGTTGGCTAAATGTTCTGATGATAAACTTGTTGCAAGACAATTAGCATCCTGAAATGTTTTAAGGGCTTTTAATGTTCCAACATTAAATTCAGATATTGCACTCGACACGGCAATCAACACACGTCTCCTAGAAGCTGTATTTTCTTTGGAACATTTGTTCCATATCATCGAATGCAATGCTTCATTGGAATTTTGTGTTAAACCTCTAACACACCTGCTTAATAATTCAGTTGAAGCCAATCTTTGATAAATTGGCAAGATTTTGGGCAAATATTCTTCATTGATTAGTGCTTTTACCCAATCTTTATGCAAACCTGGTTTCTTCCCATGTGCTAATGATGACTGGTAAAAACACCAAGAGTCGATACCAGAAGGACACTTTTTATGTTGTGGCTTCTGGTCTGTAGATATGCAATGAAATAGGGTAGCATAAATTGCAGTTTTCATTGCCTCTACATCACCTATATTTTTGCGTATAGCATTAGTGTAGTATCTAGTTAGTTTTTTTATTGTCTCTTCTTTTAAACTGCCGTGTTTCTTCCCTCCCAGAGTTACACCTTTCACTCGCCAATCTTTTACTGTCTGCCTCAAAGCTGTTCTCAATCTTTTGCTCACATGGTTGATGCATTCTTTTTTAATTTGTATTTCACTTTCATAAACTTTTCTTTCTTTTAATTCTAAGAAAGCCTTAGAATCCCCATCAGAGAGCAAGGTTGTGTACCGGAAGCCAATGCTCTCAGATCTTTCCCATAATTTCACAGCTGCATTTACTTCCATTGCACCAGATGATCCGACATGTGTTGCACTACAAACATCCTGATGTCCTTCATACCAAATACGAAATTCAACATTGTCTTCTCCAAGCGCAAATTTAGTCTGTTCACATTCTCCACACCGCTTTGACATCACTTCGTAGTCTATCACAAAGCCAGTCAGCAAGTCGATAACATCCTGTTCCGATGTTTGACGTATGCCCTCTTGTCAACCAGCTTCCATCATATGACACTCCAATATCACGATATCTTTATCATTCCTTGAGCCATACGCCTCTCTGACATCTTTACGAATATCAAGCAACAGCTGATTGGACCCAACGAGATGTCCATTCAGAACTTTTGCTTTGTAGGAATTAAAAGTTTTACTAGACATTATATTTAAATTCATGCATGCAGAATTTTTCCAACGCCGAGTACCCAAGTCTCAAACTTAAAATACCTTGCACTATTCTCATATTTACATCAAATGGAGCATTAAAAAATTGATGCTTGCTAACATTTGTTATTTGATGTAATTTAGTATCAACAACTGTTTTGAAGAATATGTTTCACTTTGGGTTTGGTCACAATTAATACATACAACATTCATTTTGAATGCAAATCCATTTCTTTGACCAAAGCAAAGTTTCAAGATGCACTATGACAAATACTGCATAAATGATTTGTAAACAAATTACTTAAACATTCAGTATCCACTATAATGTAATTTGGAACATCACTGAAATATTTACTTTTATCTGTAGTATTCTTTCTTGTATTCAAAACATTTGTTTTCTGAAGTCTTGTAGTTATATCAGGTAAAGGATGGTCTTTAACATTGTCACTTTCAACAGTACTCCATCTTTTAGAAATATTGCTTCTCTTCGCAAGCTGCGAAAGTTTTTTCCGTGGCATTTTCTCAACAGAAAAAACTTAACTTGAACAAAGTAAAAAAGCTTTTAAGTTATATAAATTATATGAGAATAAATATTGGTCTTGAGAAAGACATTTTTTTATCAATTTCAGCTAAGTAACCATAAGCACACCAAAAATTCAAAATGTAAACAAACAGAAACGATTTTAGTAGTGAAAGTTGAAGTTAATAATCACTTCTCAGCAAATATCGATTTTATTAAAAAATATTAGTAATTAATTAAATTTAACAGTAGAAAATGCTTTAAAATGAAACCAAAACTAACCACTCCCCATCAGCTGTAAAATATAGGGTCTGATAGCACTCAGAAAACTTCAAATATCTTAAAACTAATTAATTAGTAGATATGAAATTTGGGGCCTAGATTCCCAATCGTATGGGCTGCCGGAAAAGGCACAAAAAAAATTCGATAAATTTGTCATTTTTAGGGTAATGTGTAGCCTTCAATGATCAGTCAACTATTTTCTCATGCCAAATAGAAATTGTATGCATGATTTGAAGCAAATATGCAACACTAACTAATGTAAGTTATTTTTTTTATTCTATGTTAATTTTCGTAAGAAAATCGGAACTTAATAATGGAAGTTATTGACAAGAGAGGTTGATAATGTAATGTATAGTAGCAAATACCTTATTTTATGGAACATAATTATTGAAGTAAAAAAGTAGGATTTACTTTTATATATCTCAATTACAATCTTGTATTTCTAACTATAAATGATAAATATTTGAGTGTGGGTAGCTTTCAAATTTTTAAATAAGAATTTTTCAGTATATTCGTATTATACCGTCGAATCGAAAGAAACATCAACAAATGCTGTAATAGGAAATAGTGCTGATTCTTGCATACTTAACATCGTATTCGCCAGGCTCGAAAATCCTTTATCTTTCTTACCGTTGTTGAAACACGATATTCTTGATTGCGCATTCTCGAAAATTACAACATATTTTGTTTGTAATTTGTAATTATTCTTATTTGGTTGGGGGAAAATGATTAAAATGTGGGATCTATTTTCTTCAAGGGGAAAAAACGCAGTGGAGTCTTTTATCTAACACGTAAGTATTCGAAAGACTATTTAATTTAGCCAAATCAGAAACATCGGGGATCTGCAAGACAGCATTTAGATTTGTACGAATACGAACTTATATGGCGTAGTCTACATGAACAATATACATTTGTCACGATTTTGAATATAATTAGGCCATTTCGTCCGCCTGAGTAATGTAATTACATATCTTATTTTAAGTGTGCTGGTTTGTTTTTAAAATATGTTATTTAATTCTTAATCTTTGCTAAGTTATTGTCGACGCGCAGATACGGAAGAAAGAATTTGTTTTTGCTATATATGTTTACATAGAATTTGTTTTTGCGTATTTTGGTTATCGTTTCCGCATTTGTGGAAACGATAACAGCATTTGGCGACATTCTTTGATTTGGCGATGTTTGGTGTTTTTTTGGCGTATTACGCGCACCCGCAAATTTCAATCTTATTTCAGTGTTAAAAGTGCGCGTTATGGGCGATTTTAAGGTTATTTTATATATATTAGTTTCACATTTTTAACAAAAAAATAATTACCAAAACTTATTTAAACCAATATTACTCATGAATGTGATTAAACAGC
>BMAO01029405.1:0-26076 GCA_019973975.1 Trichonephila clavata | reverse complement strand
GAACGCAGACTTTTCCCACTTGATTTTTGTTGGTATCGCTACAAACCTGTCCTTATTTTCTTAGCTATGAAAGCAAACCGAGTTCACTTTTGTTTTTCCTCAATACTTGGAATGAACTAAATAAAATATAATTTTAAAAAATTTTTAAAATTACGGTTTTTAAAATTTTTTTCGTCGTTTATGTAAGCAGTACTAGGTGAAGCAGACTTTTCTAGCATGTATATATTTCTAAGATCCGGCTTAGGGCCCCAGACCTGACCTTGCGGGGGGGGGGGCAATTATTTTCCGTTACGCCACTGCTGAGCATAATGCACGAATCCTGCTTGAATTCCATATCGTCATACAGACTCCGTGCACAGTTTTGTTACAATTAACATTATATTTAAACTTTAGCAACAGGGTAATTATATATAAAAATAATACAAAAATATAAATTAATAAATGAGGTTAAAAATTTACAAATATTGTGCACAATTATGTGGGTATCTATTTTTTTATTACACAATTTTTTTAAATTTATAATTAATTTATTAGCATTCCTGACTGCTCTTCTAACTACAAATCACTAGGTTTAGCAGACTCGTGCAGCCATCTGTTGAGGGAAACCTTAACTAATGAAATGGGAACCTTTCAAATTAAGACGCTTTTATAAGCTTCACTTCTATGAAACGGAGTGGCCGCGGTAGCCAAGTGGTCTAGGCATCGGATCATGGCTAGCGTGTCATGAATTCCATCCCAGTATCACTAAAGACCCGCCGTGTAGGGAAGTGATGCACGTTAAATCTGTCGAGAGCTCAAACGTCCTCCCATTGGTGTGGTAGATAGGAGAGGGGTGCCAGCTCAGGTGTCGTCCGAGCCACTTGAACATGGTTCAAAATTACGCGGTCCGTCGCCAAAAGCCCTCGTGTAGCTGAACAGTGCGACGTTAATATTCACTCACTCACTTTATGTAACGAAATCTTTGAACTCGATTTTTACGCCCTTTAAAAGGTCAAATTAATTCGAAGTTTTGCACACTTGTCAAGGACAGATGACAATACAATAATTTGATAGTTTGTTCCATTGTCCTGATCAGGATCATCAGGAATAACGATTTCCAGATTTGGTGACTAATTCCAAATACCATTTTCAGATTTGTCGACAATTCCAGATCCCATTTCTAGATTTGGCGAGTAAATAATATGATTAAGTTACAACCCCCTAAAAGCGAGAAAATGTGCGTCAACAATTTCTTGCATAGTATAAACAATTGTCTAGTTTTTCTGAAAATGGTAATAAAATAAAAAAAACTTGTGCATGTGGAAAAAAAAATAATGTTCTAACTGCTAAACTCAGACATGAAAAGTCTGTTTTTCTAAATTCTCTCGTGTGGGATCTGTGGAATGAAACATCATTCATTGCTTCATTTTACCAAACAGCTGAGAATTGATTCAGAGGTCACCGGATTAATGTAAGTTTCAGAAAAAATATTGAGCTCTTTTTTAGTGAAAAATATCCTTGACTTTTAATACCTTCTTTCGCATGAAATATTTCAAACTTATAGCTCTTCCAGATTTCCTTTAGTTGACTTATCCTACATTTTGCAAACCAGGCTGTATCGACACACTGATAGGATGCCAATGGGTATTCTAGATTCTAGAAAGTGATGCATTTAAGATTAATTCATCAATGAATAAATAATAGTTTAAAAAACTAAAAATACATGTTTTTATTGTAGATCAAACTAAAAAAATAAATTATAGTTTAGAAAAACAAAAAAAAACACGCTTTTATGGTCAATCGAATTAAAAGTAAAAAAGTAATTCTTAATATAAGAATGATATGATTAACGAGAAAATTAATGTCATTGTAGTAAAAGCGTGGGGTGCTTTGCATTACATTTTTACACTAACTCAGCATTTCGGAATAGAACTAGTAAAAGATAACAATTGATATAGAGCATCCCACTCTTTTGCCTCGATGATATTAATTTTCTCGTTAATCATTTTACTCTCATATTTATAATTATTTGTTTACTTTTTAGTTTGATTAACCATAAAAGCGTGTTTTTTAGTTTTATCAAACTATAATTTATTACCATTAGAGGCCGCATGTAAATTAGGTAGTAATAAGGGAAGCTGTATGGGTTAATGTACCTATAAAAGTGACTTTTATGAATTTATTACAGTTTTTGTACAATTCCAACAACTTAGTGCATTACATAGAAATATTACAAAAAAACTGAATTCTTATTTATTATTTGACAGAAAAAGTTACAATATAGATTATTTTTGTATTCACATAAGGAACGAACATTACATAATTTCTCTATGAAGTGTACACTAGCTGGAGATGTAATAATGAAAAAGTACTAGTAAAATCACAGAATAAGTAAATCAATAACCAGATTTTCACATTAGAGGTTAGCAACATGAGAGGAGTCTGTTACCAGCACATTACCAGATTTACATAAGGAAAGCTGCAACCGTCTTTTTTAGTACATACTTGTTGTATCTCAGTCAACAGAAACTTATGATAAAACATTTTATTAATATCCAAATTAATACACAGATTAATATTTAAATTTCATTCATGCAAAAAAATGCTTTTTGATGTACTTGGAATTAGTCACAACAATAACAGTAAGAAAACAGTTTTTGTGTAGAGATAATATATAACATGTGTGTCTGGTTGTGTTAACTCTACACAATCTATTATATAAAATTGGCCATTCCCAGAAGTAATTGAAATAAGCAAACATTCATGCGTTCTTTTTTAAATTCCATTGATTTAAAAAAAATTTAATCTGTTTAATTAATACTACTCTTTATGAAGGCAGCACAAGAAACTCACGAAGACCGCGGGTTCCCCACTTCTGGTATAGACAGCAATTGGCAATACAACACGAACACCTCATGTTAACATCTTCGGAAATCTGAATAGCCACGGTTACCTTTCGCAAATCTTGGCATGTTTCTGTGCTTTATCTCCAAAACCTCTGAGACCTCATCTTTCTGTAAGATAATGTAAAACCGCATGTTGTCAGTCGTATACCAGGAGTTAACAGGTATTTGACTGTTACCCTGGCAAGTACGTTCTCCAGATGCTTCTCCCGTTGATTTTGATGTTTTGTTGCAGAGGAACTGTGCCAACACACCACTCTCAAGCCACTAAGATTGTGGAAGCGTTGTATAGACTTGAAGTGGCATGGATTGTCTAGCATATATCTGTCATTCAAGCTGTTGCGCCCTCTAGCGCCCGCTATGTGAAGCGAGCTTGTAAACAGAGGGGGACGGGAGTTGTTGACAAGAAACTGAACGGTAACAAGACACTGAATAAATATGTAACGAAGCGAGGCGAGCGGAATGCGTTATGTAGCGGTTTTTTGTAAAAAGTAGATTAGTTTAAAAATTATATAGTAAAAATAAACGTTAGTTGCTTATCACAAAAGAAGCCTCTTTGATGTCAACTTCATGAAAGCCTCTCATTTTAATAATAACGATCACATGGATCAAGAAAGAATACCACAATATGGCGTCCCCTCTTGGGCGGCTTGATTGGAACGGCAACAACGAAGCGAAGAGGTAGGCAAAGATTTATTATTTTCCATTTTGAAGATATTAATGCATGGAAATTTGATTTTGTTTTGAATATTTGAATGATCAATTTTTGCATTGAATGTACTGAATATACAGTTTAGAAGATTTAAATAATTAAGATAGTAGAAATGGAAATAATAAAAAGAAACAAAACCGCTCAAAGAGCTTCGTTTACGAAAGCCTATAATAAATTAGAAAGCGCATTATTTGACGATAGCGTCGAATATGACGAAATTGAAATGTGCTTGGAATTGTTTAAGCAAAAGGCAAACTCTTTAGAAACAATTCATAACGGTTATTTAGATGGCTTAGAAAACGAACTAGATTTCGAAAATGAGTTTATTGCGGTTGAAGAATACCGAGAAAAAAATCGCTGAGAATTCAGCTACGAGCTAAGCGTGCGTTAGAGAATTTGAAAAAGATTACGAAGGAGAACGAGACTGCTTTTACCAATAACGGCTCGCAGTCACAAAATGATAAATTTCCTAAAACATTATGTCAACGACTCCCCGAAATAGAGCTTTATAAATTCGGTGGAGACTTGAAAGATTGGTTGACATTTTGGAACCAATTCAAAAATATCCATGAAAATACGAATCTGACAAACGCGGATAAATTTCATTATTTAATCCAATCAATGAAAGTAAAATCAGAATCAAGAGAAATTGTAGAATCTTTCCCCATAACTGATGAAAACTATTCTTCAGCTTTAGAGAGTTTAAAAGAAAGATATGGGAGAAAAGACTTGTTAATAGATTTTTATGTTAGAGAGCTATTAAAGCTCGTTTTGAACAACGCAAATAGGAATAAAAGCGATTCTTTGAGTTGTTTATACAATAAACTGTGTACTCAATTGAGAGCATTGAGCTCCTTAGGAATAACATCTGAAATGTGCGGGGTAATATTATATCCTCTTGTAGAAAGTTCATTACCCATAAATGTGTTACGTTCATTTGAACGGCAAAGAAAAAGTCTGGAAAATGAACTAAAATTATCTAGTCTTGATGCAATAATTCATTTTTTGAAAACTGAGGTAGAAACTGAAGAGAAAATCCGGCTAAGCCGAACAGACATATTTTACTTTTCCTCGGAGCGGAAAAACGCCGCGCCTGCAAATTCTCGAGATCAAAAACCCTCATCAACCGAATTGTTTAAGCAGAAATCAAATGATAATTCATGTATGTTTTGTTTTAAAAATCATGAAACTCGATCATGTAAAAAAGCATATTTTATTCCTTTAGATGAAAAATTGTCAGTGATTAAAAGGAAAGGTTTATGCCGTATTTGTTTAATGAAAGGTCATTTAGCAAAACTCTGTTCATCTAGTATTAAATGTAATCTCTGCTCTGAAAGACATTTAAAATTAATGTGTCATAACTTAGAAATTAATAAATTGGATCAAATACCAAAACAAAGTATTAATGATGTGAATGAAAAGATTACAGACACTTTGTATTCGCACACAAGTGCAACGCATGAAGTTTTTTTGTAAACTCTTGTAGTTAATATTAAAGAAAAAAAGACGCGACGTAAGGCTAGAGTTATTTTAGATACGGGTTCCCAAAGATCTTACATTAAAAAATCTACCGCAGAGGAGTTAGGTTTTGAAATTCAGAGAGAAGAAGAATTTTCACACGATTATTTGGGGGTAGGAAAACTGAAACACAAAGGCATAATTGTTATAAAATTTATCTTTATAGCCTTGACGGAAAATATAGCAGTAGTTTAGATGCTTTAGATCAAGATATAATTTGCAACGACATAGCTAGCATTAGGTATGGACCTTAGATGAGGGAATTGAAATGAAAGAAAATATTTATAACTGACTTTCAAAATGATTCAGGACACATTGAAATACTTTTAGGAGCCGACGTTGTTGGTAAACTATTTACGGGAAAACGAGAAGAATTGATGTCTGGATTAGTCGCCATGGGGACAAAATTAGGTTGGACATTAATGGGAAAAGTTCCTCAGTTACACCATCAAAATGTGAATATGACTGTCGTTAGTATGCTCTTTTAGGAATTACCAGTTTCATTCTTGTGGGACTTAGAGCTGCTCGGTATTAGAGATGCTGTTGAACAAAATACCAAAGATGATTTGCGGAAGGCCGTAATGATTCACTTTCGAGATACTGTTCAGCAAAATTCAGATGGAAGGTACGAAGTAAGCTTACCCTGGAAAAAAGATCATGCCCTTTTACTCAATAACTATGAGTTAGCTTACAAGAGGTTAGATTCTACTTTTAAGAAATTAGACAAAACGGGATATAGAAAAAAGTACCAGCAAGTTTTTGGAGAATGGATAGAAGAAGAAGTGATTGAAGAAGTTTCTTGCGACGAATTGTCGTTGCAAGAGTCTCCTTACCTTCCTCATCGTCCAGTTATTAAAGAAACCTCGGTTATGTCTTCTTTGAAAATTAGGCCCGTCTTCGATGCCTCGGCCAGAATCCCTAACTACCCTTCCTTGAATGATTGTTTAGAGACTGGAATGAATTTTATCGAGACAATTCCCACCATTTTAGTGAGATTTCGACTGTATGAAGTCGGTGTAGTTTCGGATATTAAAAGAGCATTCCTACAAATCTCTCTCAACCAAAACGATCGAAATTTCTTGCGATTTTTTCTGTATGATGAAAAAAATAATGTCAGAACCTATAGACACCGGCGAGTAGTTTTCGGCCTGACCAGCAGCCTGTTTTTATTGATGGAAGTCATTCATCATCATTTGTCAAGAGATACTTACAAGTTACAATATTCTGAAAAACTGCTAGAAGATTTACGAAGCAGTTTTTATGTAGACAATTGTGTCATGAGCGTGAAGAATCCGTCAGAATTAGAAAAATTTATGAAGGCAGACACAGAAATTATGAAAGAAGGTCAATTTGACTTAAGAGGTTGGGAAAGCAACAAACTTCATGTTTGCCCCCGTTCAAGTTCTAGTACAAATGTTTTAGGCTTGATTGGAATAAAGACTCTGATACTTTAAAAATTGATTCGGAATCCCTGAAACTGGAAGAACCGGGAACATTAACAAAAAGGAAAATTTTGTCCCTCACAAGCCGAATTTTTGATCCAATTGGATTTATTTCTCCAGCTTTAATAAGACCAAAACTTTTACTTCAAGAAACTTGGAAGAACAATGACCACTGGGATTCAGAAGTTAATGAAAACATAAAAAGGAAATTCCTTTCATGGTTGAAAGGTTTACGCTATTTAAGTGATGTTAAGATCTCAAGATGGTTAGGAATAACTACAGAATCGAACCTAAGTCTCCATATATTTGTTGATGCAAGTCAGACTGCTTATGCGGCTTGTATATTTATAAGATGCGAATCTTCTGATGGTGCAGTCAATGTCCAGTTACTCCAAGCTAAGTCAAGAATAACTCCGATGAAGAAAATAACGATCCCGTGCCTTGAATTGATGGGAGCTACTATTGGAGCGAGATTATTTGATTCCGTGAGTCAGGCTCTGAAACCAGAAATTGAGAATATTAATTCATATTTTTGGACTGACTCATCAACAGTGTTGACCTGGATTAAGAGACAAGAACAGTGGCCAGTGTTTGTGAACAATCGAATTGTTGAAATAAAAAGGCTGACTCCCCCTGAAAACTGGTTCCATGTTCCAGGAAATCAAAATCCTGCTGACATTCTCTCTAGAGGATGCGGACCCAGACAGCTATTGAAATCTGAGTGGTGGCTAGGACCTACTTGGCTGAAGAAATCTAAAGAAGACTGGCCTAAGTCATTTGGTAGTGTCAATGAAGAAGAAGTTGAAAAAGAGAAGCGAAAAATTGTCGTCTCAGCTAGCAATATAGAATTTAAATCCACTGTAACTCTATTAGCAACAAAAATTTCGAAATTTTCAAAAATAGTTAGAGTCTTAGCATGGATATTACGCTTTCAGCCGAAAGCTAAGAATTTAAGGAGAAGAATGCAGATTTAACACAAGAAGAAATAATGGAAGCTCAGAAAACACTACTGCGTTCAGCACAAAAGGAGTGTTTTAATGAAGAAGGAAGAAAATCTTTGAAAAACTTTCAAGTTTTTACTGATAATGATAGTATACTCCGATTAAAGTCCAGAATTGCCAACGAAGATGAATTATCTGAATTCATTGCTCCATTGATTCTTCCACCTAAACATTTAGTGATCAAACGACTTATTGAGCAAGAACACTTAGTTCACAAGCATGCAGGAACTTCCATTCTTCTAACAATTTTACGAGAGAGATTTTGGATCATCAAAGGTTCGATCCGTTATTAGAGACTGTATCATCTGTAAAAGACAAAAAACGAAGAACCTTGAGGTTCCATTTCCACCTCTGCCTTGAGATCGAACCAGACTATCAGCAGTATTTGAAGTGTCCGGTGTGGATTTGGCCGGACCCTTAATAACCAAGTCAAATGAGAAGGTTTGGATTGTCCTCTTTTCCTGTGCTGTTTACAGAGCTGTCCACCTAGAGTTAATACCTTCTCTCAGTACAAATGCTTTTATTCAAGCATTACGAAGATTTATCGCAAGAAGAGGTAGAATATCCATTCTATACTCAGACAACGGAACTAATTTTACAGGCTTAAGTACAGCATTGAAGCGACTTGATTGGACAAAAATTCAACGCGAATTTGATATTAACCAAATAAGATGGAAGTTCAACCCACCATCTGCCCCATGGTGGGGAGGATTCTGGGAAAGGCTAATTGGAATATTAAAAGACCTTCTCAGGAAAAACTTAGGACGTTCAACTCTGACATATGAAGAACTGTTCACTCTTGTCTGTGAGTGTGAATCAGTTATGAACAATAGACCCTTGACATACCTGTCAGAAGAATCCGATTTAAAAGCTTTAACGCCATCCTCTTTTCTTCACGATCTCCCAAACAATGATGTGCCCGATCTGGACAAAATTGATAAGACCAATATCAATAAGAGATACAGATATGTTCAGAGACTAAGACAAATACTAAAAGAAAGATTTCGAACCGAATATTTGGGATTTTTGCGGTCATCCATCCCTAAAAGACTTGATCAAATCAAAGTGGGAGACATTGTATTAATTGGTTGGGAGGATAAAAAGAGACTTTACTGGCCCTTAGCAAGAGTCATCGAACTCTTTCCTGGAAGAGATGGACGTACAAGGCTGGTGAAATTAAAAACAGGCAAAGGAACTTTACTCAGACCTGTCCAAAGATTGTATCCCTTAGAAGTCACCGAAAGTACGAAGGCCATGGACATTAACTTGGACTTGAAATAGAAATATTTTTTTGAACAATTTTAGTATTATAATTTTGTGAATTTATATTGAAGTAATTTTTATTGCTGATATTTACTATGTATTTTTTTACTCATGGAATATTTACTCTATGTTTTAGTTTGAGAATTTGAATTCTGTTGTATTATCCAAATGTTTTCTTGTATCATTCTCAGATAATTGTATGCTTATGATATTTTTTAGTATATTTTCAGTTTGTTTAGTTCTTTGTTGAGTTTTCTCCTAGAAGTTCTAAAACTCAAGTGGGGAGAATGTTGCGCCCTCTTGCGCCCGCTATGTGAAGCGAGCTTGTAAACAGAGGGGGACGGGAGCTGTTGACAAGAAACTGAACGGTAACAAGACACTGAACAAACGTGTAACGAAGCGAGGCGAGCGGAATGCGTTATGTAGCGGTTTTTTGTAAAAAGTAGATTAGTTTAAAAATTATATAGTAAAAATAAACGTTAGTTGCTTATCACAAAAGAAGCCTCTTTGATGTTAACTTCATGAAAGCCTCTCATTTTAATAATAACGATCACATGGATCAAGAAAGAATACCACACAAGCCCAGTTCGACTCGATGTGTAACGGGCTTAAAACCGTTTTAGCTACAAGAGGCGGCAATTTTAGCTCCAATGGCCTACAAATTTAATCGTACCTTTTTCTTATCATACTTCTTATCTTCTGTTTTACGTACCAAAGTAAGACTTTGTTTGTAGTTTTTCTTTGTGGTGTTGCAATTTTAATGACTAGCAGTATGTATATATATAATATCATAAAAAAAGCATGAAAACCACACACACACACACACACACATATATATATATATAAAATAATAAGACAAAATTATACAACCAACAAAGCTAAAAGATAGAAACCAGATTCTAAGAAACATAACTAGAAAATAAATGGTGATATATATATATTCACGAAGACCTTTTTAATATTTATTTATCACACATTTTCCAGTGTCTTAATAACTATGTGTTTGTATAATCAAAGCATCTGATGCATATACTTTTAGAAATTAAACCCACACTCACACATACATACAAAACTTCATTTTAACGAAAACGGACTTATGTGCATTATCTCAGATTATCACTGTTAAACTGGTGAATAATGATGTTAACTAAAGTTAGTGAATTTTCTCTATTTTGAGATGAATTTATTCTCTAATGTTTAAACTACTATTTACCTTATTGCATGTACAACATTTGTGATTACAAAACAAAATAGCTTCTTACCTGCAAAGAAAGAAACAATCGCACCATTGTAATTTTCATCTATTAAGAAGACACCAATGAAAGTAACTCCGAACCCCATAGGTACACAGGTGATCAAAAGAAGCACATAAACAAGTATCCTTGCAAATCGAGAGTAAGAAATCACACAAGAAGTGACAGAAAAATTGGATAAAAAACTTCCTTGGCTGGGATGCATGTTTAATCTAGGTTCCACACCCGCGAAACTTGTCAATTCATGATGTTCGAACTCAATAGCTTCCGTAGCCTCCATTTCTTCCATACTTTTTTATTAAGGTATTACGCTTAAAGTGATATTAGTTAATCGTTTCTTAGCATCATTGTTTGAAAATTTAACACATTGAAGGGGAGTGACATAGGATAAGAGGTAAAGGTTGAAAATTATCAGATTGAACCGTTATCGATTCTGAAACAATACGACATTATCAGCACCTTTATTTTAATCATTTAATGTTAAACAGGATTTTTATTTGAATTTCTGTTTTTATAAAACTATTGATTAAAGAAGGAAAATGAAATATTTTGATTAATAACTTCTTTTAGATATAACCGTTATTTATTTATTCAGACTGATAAGTATTCAAAAGATGTATCCGGAAGTCTTGATATCACAGAATTTTTAGAAAATCTACGTTTTTGATTTAAAATTTTTTTTTTCCCATCACATATTTAGTTCGCGATTAAATTTGCGCGAACAGTTAGCACTAAATTGTCTTTAGGACAAGTAGCTAATGTTTGCAGCATGGATATTTTGTAGTGAAGAATAAAAACATTTATGAATTTTAAATATGTAGTTTTGATTAATTACTTATAATTAAACATAATGTTTTTGATATAATTGTAGGTTCTGTTTCATTATGAAATTGATACAAATTATTTTAATTATTTTCACGCTTGAAAATACCCATATCACAATAATAAAATCAATTAATAATTCGTAGCTTTTCATACTTGCGTTAGCGAATGTTGCAATCATTGTGCGATTATAGTAATTAACTCAAATTAGAACATCGATTTTAAAATAACTAGGACTTCTCTTTAATATTTTGAAAAGAAAAGGATAAAAGTATTTTAAAGATCATGATTGTGCAGAATAACTGAGTCTTTGATGAAATTGAAATCTGGACCGATTAATAAACACTTATACCAAGCAAGTAAATTAATAAATTCTGAAATTTCAACTATGAGTATTACTATTTGCTTCTAAGCATTTTTCAAATTGATTTTAATTTTGAATTATTGATTGAAGAAGATTAGAAATTTTGAAATCATATTTCTATATAAAATTATTTCATTAATAGAGTTTTAGTCACAAAAATAGTAAAGGGATAGTATATAGATTATTTAACACAATTTTCAGATCAACAATATATATCTTACAAATCGATAAAAGCTTGTGACGGATCAATCTGCGTTCTTCCTCTAATCCTCTTGGGAGATTTTTAATCTATCAATTTGAATTTAATCACAACCAGCCCTTTGAAGAAGCAATCGTGATATGCAGATTAGGTCGGATATATATAGCATAGGTTTTCAAGCTAGTTAGATAGATAGATAGAGATATATGAAGATTGAGACTTAGAGAATCTAAGATGAGAGAGAGAGAGATAGCTACCGATCAGGTGTTATTCTACATTTAGTACGTTTCAGAGATTAGATAATTGAAGGTATTAAAGTGACGATTGGTCACCATAGTTAAATTATAATTCGGATATTTAGAGAAGTGGATTGATTCTAAAAAAACTAGGATCGAGATATAAGAAGTCTTCTCATAATTCGCGTCTCTCGTCGTTTAATCTTTTATTGCTCGTACTAGGAACATCTCTTCTAGTTTGAATTAGTATTTGAATTCTGTCTGTTGATAATTTGTGTGTTTAATAAATAGACTGGATAAATATTATGGCTAATCATACGTCACTTCCTCCCCCACCTCTAGGCGGGGCTGAGAGTAGACCACCCCCCTTAAAAATTAAAACATGAAAATAAATATGATTCTAGCAAAAGAAACCAGATCACCTTTTAAGGTTATCACATTTTTAAAAATGGTCTTATTTTATCAGCTACAAAAAAAGTGTTCTTTTTTTATTTTCCTACCTTGCACTTTTTGTTAAAAGTTGTGATACTACAAGCATTAGTGATTTATTTCTCGCACTCCGAAATACAACTGAGATGCCCAGCATTACACGAGAGTGGAATGCTTTTTCTTCCTTTTCATATTCATTTATGTACAAATTAATTATATTATAAAAACAAAAAGTATTATACGAAGGGTTTTCAAAAAGTAAGGTAACAAGCAAATTCACAGCAAACCAGCGTTTCTCGAACTGTGGGGCTTGCCCCCTAATGGGGGAGGGCGTTATATCCCTTTGGGGGCGAGCATATAACGCCTATGGAGCATATGCCCTATCGAGGGCGTTAACATTTGTCTCGACCCGCTGGTCGTGGGTGGGAGAGGGCTCGAGAAAGAAAAAGACATGATCTTATAATCACTTTTATTCAACTTTTAACACTAAAGAATGCACGTTAATATCTAAACCCGAGGAGCAATAAGAATTATTAATCCGAAGTAAATCAAATATAGGTAAGCACTTATCTGGGAAATTCTCTTGTACGATCTTTTTCCAAGTTGCTAACTCGTTCAACCGTAAAGTGGACGTCTTCCACCGTTCTATGGATCCTTCCTTTAGGTTTAATATTACGATCAGAGACGCCTTAAGACTCTTTGAGGCCCTGGGGCTAGTGAAATCTTAAGAATTTTTGAGGTCCTGGGCCCCTATGCAAAAGTAGGCCCTACCTGAGATCTTTAAAAGTAGATAGTATATAGCATGCATCGTCAAATACTCGTTCAAACGGTAACTTAAAACAAATTAATGTGCATGTCTCAACCGATGGCCGCATTTCGACTAAATGAGTTAAATGATTGTTTAGGGTGTTAGGCCTAGGTATGGACAACGGTCTTCACATAATAATACAGTCTTACCACTTTTGCCAGTTGACATGCAGTTTGAAATTCTCTGGTTTTTGGAGAATATGTAAGGGAATAATATTTGACCATTAAAATTATCTGTATCATGATCTTATTAAGACAGAGTCGAGAACGAAAAGAGGCCCTGGGCCCGGGCCCAGTTGGTTCATGCCTTAAGACGTCCCTGATTACGATGGGCGACCACCGGTCGCTCACACCAGGCACCTCACTGTAGATCAACTCTTAACCATTACCTCGTCTACTCAACGACTGGCACTTTAATAGAAGCTTGTATTTGCACAAAATCAAGTCCTCTCTAAAGAAAGCGGTATTTTCCCCAAGAGGATTAGTAGAAGCCCAAATAGAACCCGTTACATACAAAAGAAAAAAATCTAGAATTTTTGTATTTACAATTAAAAATATATAAAAGAAATTGTTTTTCACAAATACGAAAAAATGAAATTTATAATGCCCCTTTTAAAATTATTACACTCAAATACGGATTCATTCCAGGTAAGTTGTAATGTGCACTCTACCTGCCCTTTGAGCCAACTTAATTTTCCCTTCAAAGCCGGATATTTTTAGTACATTTTACCTATTTCTTATAAATGTTCTTTGTAAGTGTTTTTCCCGCTCAGAACACCACACTTACAGAATACCTGCTACTACAAAAAGAGGGAGGGGGTGTGAATGGTTTTCACTAATAAATTTATTTTTACTCAAAATCTCTCTCTTAATCACTCGTATGCAAGTTTAAATTGTGAATTTTCTATAAAATAAATCTAACTATAAATTCTTAAAAAATTTTTTCAAACAAAAAATTATTTTCGATTGGTTTTTTTATATATTTATTTTAAAAACAATCTTTCTATCTACACTTTACTTAGCATCTTAAGAAAGAAAATGAATATTTTCTCAAAGCATCTACAACCGTTTTAATTCAAATAGAATCCTTTCAATTCCACTTTATGTTTTTGCAAAATGTGACTTTGAATTGAAATAAATGCTATTAATACACCAAAAAAAATTCCTCTGGGAATTTAAAAGTACCACATTTTAATACAGAAAGCATAGATCAGAAGTTAAATACATAAACTATTTTTATAATATTAATGATAGCATGAAACGTTGCAATTCACATAAAAATTTTCACAATAATTACATCAAAAAAGGGATTGATTACTGCTGCTTTACATCGAAACAGTAAACCTCATAAGAGTTAAATAATACATGCAGTGCCGATTTAAGATCATTTCAGGTCCTGGGCTCAGAAGATCTACAGGCCGCTTTGGCACTGGAGGATCGAATTTTATGACCATCCCTGAAGTACTTATCCGAGTCCCTGGGTGCTCTCCCCGAGGGCCCAATGAAAAAAACCGGCACTAAATACATAAATATTGTGGAAAAAATTAAATGAATTGGAACCTTTTTAACACACATGCTTTTATTAGCTTCACCTGTATGTAATGGAATATTTGAACTCGATTTTTACCCACTATAAAAGGTCATATTAATTCGAAATTTTGCACACTTGTCAAGAACAGCTGACAATACAATAATTTAAGAATTTTTTCCATTGTGCTAATCAGGGTCATCAGCATTAACGATTTGCCATTTCCAAATTTGGTGATTAATTCCAGGGTTTGCAGCCCCGGGATCCCGAAATCCCAGGATTGAAATAACTAATCCCAGGATTTAATTTTTGTCTGAATTATATTTTGAAATTTTTTTTCAAAGTATTATGAATCTGGAATGACATTTAATGTATCTTATTTACTTTTTTATACTGTATACGGTTAATGTTAGTTTTCTTACGTGTTGAACCTTGAAGAGTTCGAGAGGGTGTATGTGTTAAACCGTGAAATTTCATATGTTTTCTCTTATTTTCATCTGTAACTTTCTCCCCATCGCGAGTGGGGTCAGAAAACGAACATTTCTCCCACCCTCAGGATGTCCGGTGTCAGCTAACTTGGACAGAGTCATTTAGAATTTTTGGAACATATCTAGTAGGGTTTTCAGCCCTGGGATGCCGGAATTCCGAAACCCCGGGATCCTGGAATTCCAAAATACCTGGACCCCGGTGAGTTTTCTAATTCGGAAATCCCGGGATTAAAATAATTAGTTCCGGGATTTTTTTTATTTGAATTATATTTAAAAAAAAATTTCTCATAAAAATTTTCTAAGAATTTAATTTTTCAAAAATTTATATTATGTTTATGAAATATGCACGTAGAATTTTTTTGCGCAATTATAAGTGTATATGTAAAAAAATATATATGCACAGTATGGGAGAAAGTGGCAAAGATCTAAGTGGTTTACTTGCAATGCTTACACAATAATAAAAGCAACATCACAAGAATAGATTTTGTCACAGTTCCTTCTTCAATTAAATGCCTTTAATTAATAGCGGGCCTGCTTGGAAGACTTAAGACACTTCAAATCCCATTGCATTACTAACAGCTCATTCAACTGGATCTTCAATTTCAAATGAGGCAACACTTGAAATTGTTCACATTCTGGTTCAATAACTGAGTCAATTTATATACAAAAACCATTATGTGTAGCAGAAGAACTAAATAAAGTTATCAAAGAGGTATATGCACCAATGCAGTCTATTAGATTTAAGACACTGTCATCAAAAATTTAAAAAGAAATGTCTCTTTTTTTGAAAATGGAGGGAGGGAGACGTGGTGACTATCTGAGAAGAGTATACTCCTATTTAATGACGATAATACCTACCAGTAAAGAATTCGAACGTACATTTTATACGGCAGGACAATTGTAACAAAAATAAAAAAAATGGTTCCAACGATGAAACGCTAGAGGAGCTGTGTTTTTATAAGCTTATTTACAGAAACACAAGAAATGCTTATTTTTTTAAGTTTCATTATGTACTATTTTTATTTGTTTTTTATGATGAAATAATTTTTTATTTGTTTCATTAAAATAACATTAAATCAATTTTTAATTATATTGTCAGTTTTATTATGCAATTTCAACTATACTAATATGTAAGTATTTTTAATAAATAGTCCAATCCTAATCCCGGGATCCTGGGATTTGAATAATGTAATCCCGAAATCCCGGGGTTGAAAATATGACACGGGATTGCAAACCCTAATTAATTCCATATTTGTCTACTAAAAGGTAAGCTACAACCCTAAAGCAAAAACGCCAATGAGTATTTCAGATTCTAAAAAAATGACGCATTTAATATTAATTCATCAATGAATAAATGATAGTTTAAGAAACTGAAAATCACACTTTCATTGTTGATTGAACAAAAAAATGAAAAATAAATTACAGTTTTAAAAAAAAAACTAAGAAAACACGCTTTTATAGTTCATCGAACAAAAAATAAAAATTAAAAATTCTTAAGATAAGAATAAGATGATTAACAAACAAAATTAATGTCATTATGGTAAAAGCGTGAGGTGCTTTGTACAACATTTTTACACTAACTCTTTATTTCGGAATAGAACTAGTAAGAAATTAAAACAATTGTGATATCGAGCGCCCCAGATCAACAATTGACCCACACCACAATGACATCAATTTTTTGGTAATCATTTTATTCTTATATTAAGAATTATTTTTCATTTTTTTAGTTCGATTCACTATAAAAGCGTGTTTTAAAGTTTTTTAAAACTCTAATTTATAATGGCATAAATAATACTGTATGATTTTCGCAAATACAAAATGATTTACTTATATACTATATGTGTATTTTACTTTCACGCTATATGATTTCCGCACGTATCACTATGGTGCGAATGAAATTACAGCTTGTTTAAACACATTTAATGTTGACATTTTAAAACAATTAAATACAAATGAAAAAAAAATATACTAATTAAAAAAAACCAGTTTACATGTAATGAAGATTATTTAACATCAAGAAGTATACCACAAAAACATCTTAAGCCAGTTAATGATCTGGAATGATTTGTTATAAAATGTCATTCACAAAAAGATGAATGTTGTTGTCTTGTCCTTTCCTAATGGAAGGAAGGAAAGTTGCCAGAGCCTGAGACAGGTTGGACTTCTAGATGTACGTCTGTCGCTGGCCGTAACCTTGAGCGTCATACTGACAGTACGATTTTTTTTAGCTCGGTTCCACCCGAATATAGAGGAACACCCTAGGGGGTTCAGTGGCCTCCCATCTCTCTTCCCCTTCCACCAACCTCACGAGTGGACTTGCGGCTCGACAGCTATTTAGAGTATCTCTATGTCGCGAAGGCACTATACATTCGTAAACATCTATACCTTCTCCAGATTCGAATCCTGGTCCTACGACACAGCAATCAGCGTCGCTAACCACTATACCGGATGGGTGACAGTAGGTAAGAAAAGCCGATTCTGCGGTAAAGGCGCAGGCGCAGGCGCGGTAAAGGCGCGCAGGCGCGGGCAGGCGCAGCAGAGTTGAGTTGTTTTCCTCCTGTGGAGGCGCGGAGTTGAGTTGTTTTCCTCCTGCTATGGTTTTGGTTTTCGAGTTGATGGCGGAGTTGAGTTGTTTTTCTCCTGTAGAGGCGGCGCAGGCGGCGGGTCTGATCTTGATTCTACAAGATGGCTGTGGAATGTTTTAAATCGTTTTCTTGAATATTTTTTTATAATCTTTTTTTTGAAAAAAAAAATGAGCACTTTTTATTATTGGAATTTATAAATTTTGTAACTGAAGAATTTTTGGAAAATCTTTGCCTAGATAATATTTTAAGAGAAGTAAGAGAAATGTTACATCCACCTGATTATTTTGAATAGTATGAGAATCTGAATAAAATGATTTTTTAAATGTTTAATTTGAGTTAATTTTATTTATATTGTTTGTTAGTTTAATTTATGTTGAGATACTTTCTTTTTAAAAATAAGTGTGGGTATATTTAAAAAATTCTTTATCTCAGAATGTTTAAGCATAAATGATATTTTAAATACATTTCATACGAAAGTAAGAAAAAAAAATACTGTATAAATATTTTGTATAAGTTTCCACAAGATTTGGCTTTAAAAAGTTTAGTTTTATAAATCTAAAAAAATTGGGGTTTTTTTTTTATACGGTTATAGTGTTAATTTTTTTTTCATACTGCTTTCTAGTTTAATTTATGTTGAAATAGTGTCATTTTAAAAGATAAATATCAATATACGTCTTTCAAACAAATTATCTATAAGTATGTTAAGCATAACTGATATTTTAAATATATTTTGTATAAAAGTAAGGAAAAATTTATGTTTATGTGTTTAAAGCAAATTCTTTGCCTTTTCCAAAGAGTATAAATTGTATAACTATTCATTGCAATAACCATTTAGTTACATTATTTTTTTCTTAATTGAATAGAAATAAAAAAAAATATTTATTATACATTGCTTTAATAACAAATTGTAAATTTTAATTCGGTATAATGATTACACATACACAGCAAAGATACAAAGTAAATTGTTTATTCAGAAATCAACATCTTGTATTGCGTTTTACATTACAATTGTATATATATATATATATTACAGGAGAACAACAAATTGTAAAATTGATTTCGGTATAAGGATTACACAAAAAGATACAAAGTAAGTTGTTTATTTACAAAAGCAGCATTCCATTTCACATTACAATCTTTTATTTACATTACAAAAATTACATTATTGTGTCATCATTGGATTTTATGTCTTACTGCTCATCGAATAGGTCTAAATTCATCAATGACCAATGTCCATGGGCAAGCGTAGTAATGCCATCATCATTAATAAACCTTTTGTCATCTTTATAGGACAGAGCAAGTTTGTTTTGCTTTATGGAGTGTATTGAATGAAATTTGGATCTATAATTAAGTTCATGTCAACATATTTTAATTTTTGATTAAAAAGACAGACTTTCTAGTCCTCAAATGTTATTTTATTTTTTAAAGTTTGTTTTTTAATTCCTTTTAATCACTTTTCAATCTTATGGTTTGTTTTGTAGGCATACATTTTCGATTTTAATCCTACATATTCTGTCATAATATTTCCTTTGTTTTCATCTTTCATTTTCCCGAAGACATTTTTGTTCACTAGAGGTAAATTAAGGTATCCGAACACGTTGAAAATGATCCAATTCAGTCAAGACAGATATTTTTGTTTTTTATTTTATTGAATATAGAGCTATCTTTTGACTTTACGAAATATACTTTATTTTGTTTCTAAGTTACAAGTTCTTAAGTTCTAAGTTTCCAAGTTACACTCAATTTTATAAAGTTAGAAAAACCGGAAGTGTGGGTTTTTGATCTACCAGAAGTGGGCATTTAAATGACTCAAAATCTTTCATGGCGAGTCCGATAACTCCAAATATTACGAATGTATTTCTATAAAACTTTTTAAACCTGATATTTACGTTATTTTCTAGAGAATGTACTAAAATATGTCTTATTATATGAATACTTTTTGAGTTATGCTTGTTATTTAAATAATGGTCTCATAAAAAATGTAATATTTCTTATAATGTTTACTCAATCATCTCCAAAATTTTCAAATTTTAATAAAAAATTACAATTTTAGCACATTTTCTAGACAAATGCATCTGGTTTGTTTTCGTAAAACTTTTACTAATATATGTTTATTACTTTTTTCTCTAACTGCTTTGAAGTTTTTCAAAAATATTGCTAAAATTTAACTTATAATTGTGATTTTTGCAAAATTCAGGTAATTTATATTAAATTTTGATAGTTAAATAGAGTAATATTTATTGGTATTGAGTCCTAAAAGAGCATTTATAATGTTTTAGTATGCTATTTTGTTAAAAAGTACTCCAAAGTCTGAATGTTTGTCACTATAAAAATCATCAGTCTTTATTTCATAGATAAAGGAAACGGTGTCTGTATACATGAGCCTTACTTTCGAGTCGTAACGGTGCTTCATGTACTCATAGTGAAAAGAATAAATTAGGACTTTTGATAAGTCTAAAATCGCCCTTCCTACCTGTATTGGTTTCAAGAATTTGATTTGGGTTTTTTTTTTTAAGATGAACGGCCATTAAGTTTCAGAAAATATTGTACGACGATTAAAATTTGGTTTCGCTATTAACTTTCGAGCTTGCTCTTCTGTTGAGCATAAACGTATATCTACTCTTCTTCTTACAATTTCCATCGTTTTCCCGAATATGCTGTTATTCATTAGTTTGTAAAAATCCCTTTGAAAGTCATTTACAGCTTTAGTTCTTAACTCTGTATTGTAATCTATGTAATTTTTATAAGCCAAGAAGACTGAAAAAACTTTAAACCACGATGAATTTTTTTCAAGACTAACCCTAATTTTAAATAAAGCTTTAAATTTGAATAATGGAGAATATATTTTGTTTTGGGTCCCAAAGTAGTTAAAAGTCTAGGTTCTCTACAATTAGGGGGGGGGGTATTTTCAGGGGCAAGGGTAAAATCTGAATATTTGTCATGCAAATCGGAAGGGTAGTCAAGATCCATTTCCCAGATGTAACCTACATCGGAGTCATCTGATAAATTGAAAATATCCTGTTCAGTTAAGTTGTCATCACTCCAAACAAAATCTTTTAAGGTTAGATATTTACTCATCGCGTAACCGTACAAATTATTTGCGTCAAGGTACATTAAATATTTTATCTCATCATCTGGATTAAAGTTAGGCATATGTTTGTTGTTAGCTATAGCATAACGATTGCAGCACTGACTTATACCTCCTCTTACACCCTTTTCTATAAAAAGAAGCATGTCGTAATCTGTGAACAGTTCGATAGCTACTTTAGGTTGTAATAACATAGCATCCCATGATAAAGCTGGGGTGGTAAAATACCAACGTTTATAAGTTTGCATGCATATTTTCTGAAAGTTTTCAAAGATATCTGTTAACAATAGGCATCTGTTTTTACATATAGATCACAGTATTCACCAAGATTATTTAAATGGAATTCATTACATGCATGATTATAATCATCTACACTTATAGGCTCCTCATTTAGTTTATTGTAAAATTTGCTAATAGGTGGTAAACAAGAATCTTTACACTTTTCGAAACTATCAAAATAATCATACGGAAAAACTCCTTTTCTTAAAAGTAAATCTATTTTTTTCTGAATCAAAATAATGTTTCATATATTTAAATTCATCTTTTTTTAGTGTTTTTATATCAAATTTTCCAAACAAGAAGACATGAATCAAGAATCTTTACACTTTTCAAAACTATCAAAATAATCATACGGAAAAACTCCTTTTCTTAAAAGTAAATCTATTTTTTCTGAATCAAAATAATGTTTCATATATTTAAATTCATCTTTTTTTAGTGTGTTTATCAAATTTTCCAAACTGGAAGACATGAATTTGAAAGAATCTAAAAACCTTAACTGAAAATCATTTGAAATATTTTTACTGAAGGAAATATATTTTTCTTCGGTGTTCGGAATTAAATTAATTTGTTTTTTTATCATATCCTAACTCCTTAATAAAAATAGGGGCGTCATACACAGAAAGATTATGGAAGAAAACAGGCAAAAATTTGGGGGTTTTCATTGCTAAATTACAACTATTACAACAAGGGCCATTAAATTTTTGAGTCACATGGTTATGATCCCTAACCTTGATATTGTTTTCGCGAAAGGTTTGATCACAAACATAACAATTTTTAGCATTATCATACAATTGCTTTTCTGATTCGGTAAGAGGTAATAATGGTTTTGGTTTTTTATAAATATTATCCATTTCTATTGCATCTTTTTCTAACTTTTCAATAAAAAGTTTTGGGGCACCTCTATATACTACTGGATCTTTATAATACCCCCCTTGATAACTGATAAAATAACAAAAACCTATCGGGACATGTTTTTCATAAATATTAGTAAATGAAAAGTTTGGATTAGGACAGCAAGTATCAGTTTTCCTAGTTACACACTCGAAATCCGCATATACAACAAAAGGTATTTTTAAATAATGTTGAAAATTTTAAAAACTTACTTGTTTCTGACGGCATTACTACTCTTGCAGGACTTTTATGTATACACATCTCATTGTGCTGAAGAAGTTTGTATTCTGTTTGCAAAGCACTTAAACATATTTTACATACGTACGTTTTATGTTGGTGTTTTGAGAGTTGTTTCGAAACAAGTCGAGATAAGCTTTTAATGAAACAATAATGTCCAAACTCTCCATTTTTTACGTAAAGTAAATCTATATGTTTCTCACACACTATATCACTGATGGAAATATTTTTAAATCTCCTTCAAATGAATAAATGTTTATTCCTATATCGTTCATTTTCGAAAATTTTTCACCTCGTTAGGAGGTGTTGGAAAGGCTTTTCCATTACAAAGTTCAATCTTATTCTTTCTCTGTCAGTAATCATATCATGTTGTATCCTGCATTTTCAAGACTTGATTCATTATCAGATAAAAGTGAGACCATTCAGTAGAATATTTTCTCATAGTATTGTGACAAGGTAGCATTGATCCCTATTCATGCCTAGTTTGATGGATTAGAGCAGCTTGGAAGCAAAACACGTGGCTTTCATTGTTTCGTCCTGCCCATTCAAACCACAGACCCACTGACGTAGAGACGAAACAATGAGAGCCATGTGTTTTGCCTCCAAGCTGCTCTAATCCATCAAACTAGGCATGAATAGGGAATCAATGCTACCTTGTCACAATACTATGAGAAAATATTCTACTGAATGGTCTCACTTTTATCTGATAATGAATCAAGTCTTGAAAATGCAGGATACAACATGATATGATTACTGACAGAGAAAGAATAAGATTGAACTTTGTAATGGAAAAGCCTTTCCAACACCTCCTAACGAGGTGAAAAATTTTTCGAAAATGAACGATATAGGAATAAACATTTATTCATTTGAAGGAGATTTAAAAATATTTCCATCAGTGATATAGTGTGTGAGAAACATATAGATTTACTTTACGTAAAAAATGGAGAGTTTGGACATTATTGTTTCATTAAAAGCTTATCTCGACTTGTTTCGAAACAACTCTCAAAACACCAACATAAAACGTACGTATGTAAAATATGTTTAAGTGCTTTGCAAACAGAATACAAACTTCTTCAGCACAATGAGATGTGTATACATAAAAGTCCTGCAAGAGTAGTAATGCCGTCAGAAACAAGTAAGTTTTTAAAATTTTCAACATTATTTAAAAATACCTTTTGTTGTATATGCGGATTTCGAGTGTGTAACTAGGAAAACTGATACTTGCTGTCCTAATCCAAACTTTTCATTTACTAATATTTATGAAAAACATGTCCCGATAGGTTTTTGTTATTTTATCAGTTATCAAGGGGGGTATTATAAAGATCCAGTAGTATATAGAGGTGCCCCAAAACTTTTTATTGAAAAGTTAGAAAAAGATGCAATAGAAATGGATAATATTTATAAAAAACCAAAACCATTATTACCTCTTACCGAATCAGAAAAGCAATTGTATGATAATGCTAAAAATTGTTATGTTTGTGATCAAACCTTTCGCGAAAACAATATCAAGGTTAGGGATCATAACCATGTGACTCAAAAATTTAATGGCCCTTGTTGTAATAGTTGTAATTTAGCAATGAAAACCCCCAAATTTTTGCCTGTTTTCTTCCATAATCTTTCTGTGTATGACGCCCCTATTTTTATTAAGGAGTTAGGATATGATAAAAAAACAAATTAATTTAATTCCGAACACCGAAGAAAAATATATTTCCTTCAGTAAAAATATTTCAAATGATTTTCAGTTAAGGTTTTTAGATTCTTTCAAATTCATGTCTTCCAGTTTGGAAAATTTGATAAACACACTAAAAAAAGATGAATTTAAATATATGAAACATTATTTTGATTCAGAAAAAATAGATTTACTTTTAAGAAAAGGAGTTTTTCCGTATGATTATTTTGATAGTTTTGAAAAGTGTAAAGATTCTTGATTCATGTCTTCTTGTTTGGAAAATTTGATATAAAAACACTAAAAAAAGATGAATTTAAATATATGAAACATTATTTTGATTCAGAAAAAAATAGATTTACTTTTAAGAAAAGGAGTTTTTCCGTATGATTATTTTGATAGTTTCGAAAAGTGTAAAGATTCTTGTTTACCACCTATTAGCAAATTTTACAATAAACTAAATGAGGAGCCTATAAGTGTAGATGATTATAATCATGCATGTAATGAATTCCATTTAAATAATCTTGGTGAATACTGTGATCTATATGTAAAAACAGATGCCTATTGTTAACAGATATCTTTGAAAACTTTCAGAAAATATGCATGCAAACTTATAAACGTTGGTATTTTACCACCCCAGCTTTATCATGGATGCTATGTTATTACAACCTAAAGTAGCTATCGAACTGTTCACAGATTACGACATGCTTCTTTTTATAGAAAAGGGTGTAAGAGGAGGTATAAGTCAGTGCTGCAATCGTTATGCTATAGCTAACAACAAACATATGCCTAACTTTAATCCAGATGATGAGATAAAATATTTAATGTACCTTGACGCAAATAATTTGTACGGTTACGCGATGAGTAAATATCTAACCTTAAAAGATTTTGTTTGGAGTGATGACAACTTAACTGAACAGGATATTTTCAATTTATCAGATGACTCCGATGTAGGTTACATCTGGGAAATGGATCTTGACTACCCTTCCGATTTGCATGACAAATATTCAGATTTTACCCTTGCCCCTGAAAATACCCCCCCCCCCCTAATTGTAGAGAACCTAGACTTTTAACTACTTTGGGACCCAAAACAAAATATATTCTCCATTATTCAAATTTAAAGCTTTATTTAAAATTAGGGTTAGTCTTGAAAAAAATTCATCGTGGTTTAAAGTTTTTTCAGTCTTCTTGGCTTATAAAAATTACATAGATTACAATACAGAGTTAAGAACTAAAGCTGTAAATGACTTTCAAAGGGATTTTTACAAACTAATGAATAACAGCATATTCGGGAAAACGATGGAAATTGTAAGAAGAAGAGTAGATATACGTTTATGCTCAACAGAAGAGCAAGCTCGAAAGTTAATAGCGAAACCAAATTTTAATCGTCGTACAATATTTTCTGAAACTTAATGGCCGTTCATCTTAAAAAAAAAAAAAAACCCAAATCAAATTCTTGAAACCAATACAGGTAGGAAGGGCGATTTTAGACTTATCAAAAGTCCTAATTTATTCTTTTCACTATGAGTACATGAAGCACCGTTACGACTCGAAAGTAAGGCTCATGTATACAGACACCGTTTCCTTTATCTATGAAATAAAGACTGATGATTTTTATAGTGACAAACATTCAGACTTTGGAGTACTTTTTAACAAAATAGCATACTAAAACATTATAAATGCTCTTTTAGGACTCAATACCAATAAATATTACTATTTAACTATCAAAATTTAATATAAATTACCTGAATTTTGCAAAAATCACAATTATGAGTTAAATTTTAGCAATATTTTGAAAAACTTCAAAGCAGTTAGAGAAAAAAGTAATAAACATATATTAGTAAAAGTTTTACGAAAACAAACCAGATGCATTTGTCTAGAAAATGTGCTAAATTGTAATTTTTTATTAAAATTTGAAAATTTTGGAGATGATTGAGTAAACATTATAAGAAATATTACATTTTTTATGAGACCATTATTTAAATAACAAGGCATAACTCAAAAAGTATTCATATAATAAGACATATTTTAGTACATTCTCTAGAAAATAACGTAAATATCAGGTTTAAAAAGTTTTATAGAAATACATTCGTAATATTTGGAGTTATCGGACTCGCCATGAAAGATTTTGAGTCATTTAAATGCCCACTTCTGGTAGATCAAAAACCCACACTTCCGGTTTTTCTAACTTTATAAATTGAGTGTAACTTGGAAACTTAGAACTTAAGAACTGTAACTTAGAAACAAAATAAAGTATATTTCGTAAAGTCAAAAGATAGCTCTATATTCAATAAAATAAAAAACAAAAATATCTGTCTTGACTGAATTGGATCATTTTCAACGTGTTCGGATACCTTAACTTACCTCTAGTGAACAAAAATGTCTT
>BMAO01029404.1:0-20295 GCA_019973975.1 Trichonephila clavata | reverse complement strand
TTCTCAATGAAACCGTTTCTTTACACGCCCGCTTTCGAATCAGCTAAGAAAGTTGTTACATAGAGAGAGTAGCAACTTTACGCACATTGAAAAGAAGAAGAAAAAATAATAAATTTATATTGAAGACGATTTCATAAATCTTTCTTTTATTTCCGGAGATCCTATTTTCTAAAACAACAATAGTATTTAAATTTTAATAGCACATTAATGTGTCCGATTACGTTTTGAAAAAAAATATAAATGAATATTTTTTTTTATATTTCGTATCAAAAAAAATATTCAAAATATTCAAAATATTCATTTATAGATCATCGGAATAAGAATATACATATTAAATTGTTGTAAATGCAGTCTTGTGCAAAAAATGAAGAAAAAATGACATACTTTTAAGGCTATCTGCTTTTATTAAAAATGCTTCTATAAGGGTTGCTTTCATGAAAAGTGGACAAGTTCAATAAAAAGAATTATTTTATTGGATATCAAAAGAAATCGCTCTGGGGCTTGTAACACAGGCCCATCTTTTTGGCAGCAGTTCAATGTCTTCACTTTAGAAAAAACGAGTTTAATTCTTAAGGAAAAAGTCATGTCTGGCTTCTTCATTTCATCGTCCAAATAAAAACTTAATACTTTCTTAAGCGACCTAAAACCCTAGAGGTCACAGGGTGACAAATCCGGGCTATACGGTGGGTGTTCTAATATTTTTAATTGCCTTGATTTCCCTGGACGTGAGTGCGGACACTGCCATGGAGATCCAATATCGATCACTGCCCTTCTCGAAACTCATTATACCAACTGTTGCAAGACGTTCAACCTAAACTGGGCTCACCACAGACTGCCACTATTCGTCGATAGATATTCACTTTTAACTCACCTCCTGCAATTAGAAACCGTAAGAACTTAGAGTCAAAAATTGAGGTCGTTTGAGAGGCAACAAGTAAGTGTCTGCATGAACAGTTCGAGGACGTTTGCAGCAGTATGTGCTCTCAGCTCGAAGTCCATGGCTGCGGCTACCCTTGACGCTGCATCACATATAGGAACGTCAATGGTGTAATCAACGTCGAACTTGGGGGAGCGAATGGCAAGAGACCAGGGGTTTGAATCTAGGTTCTGTTTACATCATCAAAAGGGTCCCATCCGTGTTTGGCGGCGTCGCAGTGAACTCACATTGGCAGCGTGTCTTCGTCATTGTTATACTGGCCCATCACCTGGCGGGATAGTATGGTGTGTTATTGAATACATGCCACGGTCACCTGTTATTCGCATTGATGGCACTTTGAATAGTGTATGTCAAACTTCTGATGTGTTACGACCCGTCGCTTTACCCTTTATTCGAGAATTGCTAAACCCTACGTTTTAGCAAGATAATGCACAATCGCATGTTACCGGTATTGTACATACCTTCATTGATACGGAAAATGTTCGGCTGTTGCCCTAGCCTATACATTCACTAATCTCTCGCCAATAGAAAATGTCTGGTTCATGGTTGCAGAGCGACTGGCTTGTCACCATACGCCAGTCACTACGCTTGATGAGCTGTGATTTTGTGTTGAAACTTTATGGGCATTTGTGCATGTACATGCCATCCAATCTCTGACTCAATGACCAGGCATATAAGTGCTGTTATTACTTCGGGGTACTGATTTTTCAGAATCTATGCACAAAAATTTCTTGAAAGTTTAATCACTTGTTATTTCCGGTATAATATATTTGTCCAATAAATATCATTTTTTATCTATATTCAAAGTATCACACATTTTTTCTGGTGTAGCAATTCTAAAGGTCAGTAATATATAAGCAAAATATTATTATAGTAGAAACATTTTCCTTAAAAAGAGAATGTTTTGAAAAAATGTCATTCTTTCTTCATTTTTCAACGAAAAATTGTATTATTCTGAAAACAATTTTATATACTCATTCTAATTCAGGTGACACTAAATATCAAAAATTTTGTTCATTTATACTCATTTTCAAAATGATGGTTACGACCGTAGTCGGATAGCTTAAATTGGCTAACCGTTGCCCTCTCTCTAAGATGGGTATTTCATGATGTTATATAATAATATGATGTTTAAAAATCTTAAAGTCATATCTAAATTTAGTATTCAGCATTAAATTGTATTAAAAACTTCTAACAGTTCTTACCTCTAGATTTTTGAAGGGCAGGACGTGAGTTTCTAAAACGTAAGTGTAATTATCTTTTAGGCCTCCCCTTTAGAAGGAGTTATAGATGAAACTTCCCCTTTTTTAATTATTAGATCAATAGACTTGAAATTCGGTGTGTGTGTGTGTGTGTTTAATTAAAATTAATACTGATAAGTTTACACTTTTTATAATTTCTTCAGGTGATTTATTTTATTCAATGCAAAATATTTCTTCCAACAAACTACATTTTTTAAAACTATTAATTGTTCATGTAAATATGCAAAGAGATGAAGTCCTACCTACAACTTTCTATTATTTCTTAATTATAATCGCATTCTCCTGGACGCAGTCGAAGGAGAGATTGATGCTTCCAACTTCCTGAAAGCCATTTCTCATTCATTTCCTTAGGAGGAATATCACTAAGCTCTTACGCGTATTAAATCTAATATGTATTTACGAAGAGTTTAGATTTAGAATGATTTCTAACTTCTAGTAGTAATTAATTACAGCTTGCAAATCTGAGAATTCCCTGTCTAAGTTGTTTAATTATTCCGTTTCCTGAAATCTGAGGTTTTGCTTTTGTGTTCAATCTCAAGATAGGATCCTTGTAAAATTATTCAGTTATTCGTAGAAATGCCTTAGCTTTTAATTGTCCTTCGTGTGGTTTTGGCATTTTATGAAACGAGGAATTACACGGCGCTCAAATTTGGTTCAGATTTCATATCTTCGGAAAAGTATTTAATATCATGTGACTTCGTAACTATATAGACGAATTTATAAATATCTTTAAGCATAGTTAAAAAGGTATAAAACCCATTCTTGCAAATTAAATGGAAAAAAAACTTTTAAAGTGTTACCGAGCAGAGGAAAATAATATGGACCAGTAATAATACATATATATATATATAATATATATATATATATATATATATATATACACTGCTGGCCACTATAAATGCAACACCAAGAAAGACAAGAATCAAACAACAAAATTTATTTTGTAGATAACATGTTGACTAAGTATCAAATGATTCAATTTATAGACTTCTGTGAAGTGTGGTTCCCGCCAGAATCAATAGCCAGAGTAGCCGCCATTGTTGGAGATCACCACTGCCACACGCCTCGACATTGATTCAAAGATACTTTAGATGTGTTCTTGGGGTACAGCAGACCAAGCAGCTTCACACGTTGCCAAAGTTGATCTGGTGTGGCAGCTGGGGGTGTAATCTGGGTCAATCGTTGAGCAACCATGAACCACATGTTTTCTATCGGATAAAGATCCGGAGAGCGAGCCAAACAGGGGATAAATTCAATCAGGTGATTGACTAAGAACCTTTGGACAATGCGTGCCACGTGTGGTCGCGCATTATCCTGTTGAAAATTGGCTGTGGCCAAGCCCTGAAGGTAAGGAAGGACAACTGGCTCCAACACCTTGGAAATGTAGCGCTGCCTGTTTAATGTACCGGCAATGCGTACTAGAGTGCGAGAGTGATATCGAATACTCATACCATAATACCCGGTGCTGGACCAGTGTGGTGGTGCATAACGCAGCTGTTCAGTATCCTCTCTCCACGGTGTCTCCAGACTCGAATCCGATCATCGTGGTGTTGCACACAGATGCGTGACTCGTCAGTAAAGACAACTTCATTCCCCATCCTTCTTTCATCGCACCATTAGTGGCGGAAACGTCTGTGGTTCGGCGTCAAGGGTAGACCAAGAAATGGACGTCTTGCGGACAGACCACTCTGCTGTAAACGGCATCGAATGGTACGCGCAGACACTGAATGATGCGTTACAGACTCAATTTGCTGTGCTATGGTTCGTGATATGACTGAACTATCCGTCACTGTCATGCGCACAATTTGCCTGTCTTCACGTGAAATGGTGCACGGAGGTGGATGCGATCGACCACGTCGGTCCGTTTTACCCTCCTTCACCCAACGTTCACATATCCGTATTACAGTTGTTTGATTTCGTCCAACACGTCTACCGATTTCCCCGAAAGATAATTCACAATCTCGGTAGGCCACTATCCTTCCTCTGTCGAACTCGGATACTTGATCAAAAGCTGATCGCTGTTTTCTACGAGACGTAACCGATCGTTTTTTGAAAAAACCACAAGAAAAACACAATTGCCGAACTTGAAATCGTCGAAATCTCCAAGCCTTAAATAGGGCTTTCAGTTGGCTCCACAGGCGTGCGTGATGTGTGTCTGAGTTGAAATTCTAATAATTTGCATTTCTCACCTCCGCTAATGCATGTTGTAAATTTCATGTTATTTGCATGCTTCCTTCAGGGTGTTGCATTTACAGTGCCCAGCAGTATATAAATATATATATGTAAAAATATAATACTCTATCTGCTTATTCAGTTGAATTTTTAGAAAAAAAATTAGATTCCCTTAAAATAACACGAAGGTTATTGGTGACGGATATCATAATTTAACCGTAATTAAGTGATGAGGATGATACCTGAGCCTCCTACTCTCCTAACTTTCACACCACGCCAACTTGGTACTTTGAGCCATAACAGTTCTAACGTGTATCGGTTCCTCTATAGGGAGAGTTTTCATTTGAATCAGGATTCGAGCCTTTTTTTCAACAATGCCGGCCGCGTGTTCATAATCATGACCATGACCATTAGGCTACCACACCTACGTAAAATTGCTAATTAAACTATTTAATTATAATTTCCAACTTTTACAAAAAAAAATTCATACATTCGAACACTTTTCCATCATAATGTATGAGCTATTTCTACTACTTTAATTTCCCGTTCAAAACATTTCTATTGCTTTGCTTAAAATATTTTATTGTACATTCTCTATAGGATGTGAGATATCACAAAATGCTTTATAAGAAAATAAATAAGGAATAGTAATTAAAATATAAAACTACATTAAAACTATTGTAAATATTTATATTTCCACATATAAGTTCTGCTTTAATTACTAATAGTTTAAGCCCTTAACCGGTTTGCCCTAACACCTTAAAGACTACTGAAAGATGACCGCAACTAGTTTGCCACTACGCTGTACGGACACTGAAATTTTTTTTTCTTCATGTCTTGGATTTGCCTGTATTTTTAATTCTTATGGTGAGATTATATTAGTGCTAATGATTTTAAGAAATGTAGTTTGCCCATGCCTACTGAAATACCTCAAAACCAGGATTTTTTTTTTATGATGAAGGGGGGAACTTTTCATTGAGATTTTTCATTGATAGGAATTGAGATTCTGTGTGTACATTGTTTGTACATAAATATGCATGCACATACAAAATCCTCAGCCGTTTGAAAAGCGGTGCGAACATTAAAATTTTTCTTAGTATGAAAAAAATTATTTTAAGATGTATGCAACATTCTTCTTAGCATGTAAAAGGTACTTATGAAAAGCCAACATTTAAGGGTTTTTGTGTTCCAAAATTATAAAATATAAAAACAGTGAGAAAAGTTTAAAATTGTAAATTTAAATAGAATTCTACTTTTATCTCATTTTGTCAAGTATCATACGTAGCAATATGCAATAAAAAATGCATGTTTTCTTTAAACATCTTGGGCAAAAAAATTAACCGATTAAGATGTTAACACCTTGTTATTAGGTGGGATTTTTTTTCTACATTCATATTTAAGCTAATGTAGTAGTAAAACAAACAGATAGTAGTTAAGAATAAGAGGAAGCAACACATTGTACAAAATGTCACAACCACAGAAAAATCATGCACACCAAAACTAGAAATCTTATAATAATAGGATTAAAAATATAAGACCTTAGCTTTTCAGTGTAAAGACTGTCATTTAGGTTAAAAAAATCATTGATTAAATAAATGATGAATTTATATTTTAAGCAAACCAACACATTGAGTATAATGCAGGGCTTCTAACCGAAACTGAACCGAAAACCGGAAAAAACCGTTATTTTGATCGGTACGAAAACCGGAACTGAGCACATAAAAAATATCAGTTTATTTCGGTTCGATATATCTTCAGTCGTTTTGTTACTGTTATCAACTAATCAATATTTTCTCATTTTACGCGTCAACCATATAATTATCATCATTACATGAACATTACTTCTTGATTTCCTGTTTTGATGTTCTCTAGTACATTTATGTTTCAGTTTCGATTGAAACTACCTGTAGAATGCAGATTTAATTCAGTTGAATGAACTAGATGTTTTTTATGTGTAACATTTTTACTCTCGGTTGCTGGATATTTTTTGGAGTTATTTCGTGAAAAGGGACGGAAATGCGTAACAGGAAGTCGGGAGGCGAACGCTGTTTGATTAGACCAATCAGCGCGCTTGGTGGCGTCTTTTCAGTACCCTCCCAGTGAAGTTGTGTTTTTCTCCTTCATTCAAGAGGGTCCCCCGCCCCCGAGTGGTCTAAGCCGTGGGATCTTTGTTTTTGTTTTGTTTTCTCACCTTAGGGTCAGAGAAGAAGCTGAGTCCTTTAGCTAGATCTTGTAAAGATATAACCACGTGGGGTCTAACTTTAGTAGTCATATAGCGGCCAGTCTTTTTTATGTTGTTAAATTTAGCATTTCAAAATATTCGAATTCAAAAACTCGGCTTCGTTTTCTTGACTCTAAATCCTCTTCGCACATACCAGCAAGTATTATTAGACTTCATACAGGATAAACTTGCGATTCTTACGCTCAATTGTTAAAGTCTCAGGGCTCGTTGTGTATGAAATCTGAGGTTATATTAATATGTGTAAACTATATTAATATTTAAATAAACTGTTAAGTGTCTGACAAAGTTCATTATTCTTAAAAAAGTACGAATAAGTAATATGGAATTATTCGAATAAATATTTTAATGTATATCTTTTTCATACTTTGAGGTTAATTCCTGTCCCTCTCACTATATTTTTAATTGTGATTAAAAAAACTAATTAATTACACAGGTAATTTTGATTTTCTCTGATATTTCTAATATTTAAACATTTACCAAGCTAATTAAATTTTTGTGATTTGCAAAGACGGGTAAATCCAGAGCAGAATATATGTGAGATTTTCGGCAAAAGAAACGTGAAGAAAAAATTAAGAACTGGAATAGTACAGCCGAAAAGAATTGCACATAATTCAATTCAACCCAGCAGGGATTTTCGGGCACGTGCACCGAACACAATTCTCTCACAAACATCAACGGCCTACCCAACTACTGCTTTACCAAATCTATTTGTCAGTCAGGCAAATTTATGATTGTTCGCTCAAAAGTTTTTTTGAATGATGAACTCAAGCTCGAAATGAACATAAATCGAAATGTTTCGACAGCTAACAGTGGTACTGTTATTGGCGCTGTTTTTCAAAAGTTTTTAAATACTTTGAAATCACAAGTGTTTGTGTCATATTTTAGTTATCATAATTCTATCGTGTGCGTGTGTTTCCGCTTTTCCCCAAATTGAACAAGAATAATTATTTTTGATAAAAAATTTTGCATTACTCCTTGGGTTAATTAAATAAAATTTTAATAATGTTATAATTTTTCGATAGAAAATTATTTCCAATCATACTCGATTCATTTTTTTTTTAGGATTTAAGTTACTATTGCGTATTTACCACGATAACGTGTCAGATGTTACACATCATATGTGACTAGTGTAAGACTCGTTCCTTTTTTTTTAAAGAAAATATCAGCATGCTATCATTTACGAATATTTGTATAGACTGTTTAGATAGACAAACCAGAATCCTGAACCTAGTTGTCAAATGCGATTTGATAATGGATAGCAACAACAACCCTCGCCGTTCTCTACTCACCACTCGTATCGTACATGCTGGTTAACTGCATCAATTCACCTAGAGTATACCAATTAAAAATAGAATAAAATATCTGCTAAATTTCTATAGATTTTGTTTGCGATAGAATTATATTTTAGTGCAAAATACAACGGACATAAAATAACATTATTTATTCAGAATTGAACCGAAAACAGTTATTTTGGGTGGAACGAAAACCGGAACTGTGTGTGTGTGTGTGTGTGTGTGTGTGTGTGTGCCTCTCTCTCTTTCTCTCTGTATATATATATATATATAATCAAAATTTCTTCAGAGAGATGAATAAACAATTAAAACTGAAAAGAATTGAAATTGCAAGGTAACCAGACAACAGAATTTAAAAAGGAATATGAAATATAAAAATAATACAGTTAAATATAAAATATATAAAAGAATGGATGCTATATCAACATTGTTGTCTTAGGACAGCTTATATATAAAAATATTTTATGTAAAAGGGGGGTTCAACATGTTTTGTGGCCAACCAACCTTTCCCCTTTCCGTTAATAATACTGAGCAAAAACCTATTGAAAATCATGGATAGGATATCTAAATCCATTATGAGAAGAAGGTAAATTACCTAAAATTGCATACAGAAACGCAGAGTCCGCGCTAAATCTGAGTACAATAAACAAGTTATTGCCAGATTATGGACCCAAATACATATTCAAAGCAAAGCAATGGCTGAAAAGTAGCACTTTGCAGAAGTATGAAAAGAATACAAATAATAAATTAAGAATTGTAAACATACTACCATTAAAGTATGGATACTAAGATTATATGATTTAAAAAATATAAAAAAAGTAATTTTATCTAAAATTAGAAATTGGAGGTATCTATAACTATCTAGGAAGAATAATAAATTTAAAATAAAAACCTGTTTATAAACTATGGAAATTTAATGCTTACTACTTAGAATTTCATTATTCAAATATCTATTAGTAAAATTAATTGGGTATTTTTGAATTAAACAGTATTCAGTAAAAGGTTTTTAGTTTTTTATTTTTTCTGATTTATTTGAAACTATAAATTTGTTGCGTTGTGTGTAATTTACAACAATATTTCTGAATATATATATATATGTGTATAATGATGATGAATTTGGGTGAAGATTTTTGTAGAGTGGTCGGTGTTGGTTTTCTCATGTAGAATTTATCGAGGGGTAGCTATATCTTGAATAAATACTTCCCTACTGTAAAATTCATCTTTCATTAATTGAACATCACCAATATATCAAGTGCAATCACATTAACATAGTTTACGGAGTTTTACACTTACAAAGCAGAAGCAACACTTAGCAGCGACGCGGACACATTATAAACAAACAGACAAAGCACAAAGAGAGAGAGTAACCGTCTGCTCCGAGTTTTTAAACTGGCGGTGAAGGTCGTACGACTCTTTTGTAACAGGAATCGGAATTGGATGCAAATACGCGCGAGCAATTAGATTAAGATTAATATTATAACGGTCTTGTGCCAAAGAATTAGGAAATAATTTAACGGGGTAAAGTTAAAGAGTTAGAATAAGTCATTACATATATATATATATATATGTATGTAATACGACGATATTGATACGACGATATTCGTTGGAATGGATTCTTTAAACTGATATTGAAGAAACATTCTTGAGGTTAATTAAATCGGTTTATTATACATCTTGAAAACATTTAAGCAAGACAAGGACGACACATAGATGTACGCGTAATCACAACTAGACACACACGCACAATACACAAACACTAGCTGCAGCAGACTACATGATGACAAGAGACAAGAAGCGAAAAAGAGCCGCGTAACCGTGTCATTCGAGTTTTTATACTGGTAGTGAAGGTCGTACGACTCTTTTGTAACAAGAGTCGTGATTGGATGCAAATGAGCGTGAGCAATTAGATAACGATTAAGATTTTGCGCGCGAGCAATTAGATTGCGATTAAGATTAGGCGCGCGAGCAATTAGATTACGATTAAGATTAGGCGCGCGAGCAATTAGATTAAGATGCGAAAGAACTAGGAAATGATTTAACGGGGTACAGTTAAAGAGAGTTAGCAGAAGTCATTATATATATATATATATATATATATATATATATTAGTTGAATCTGAACGAAAACTGGAATAAAAAAATTACGATTCGAAGACCTGGTATAATGTAATCTGGGACGAATCAAGTCGCCCATCTGGTGTGGTCTTTAAAGGCACTGACTGTTGTACCGTAGGGCCTGGATTTGAATCTTGGTAAAGGCATAGATATTGGTAAATGTTTAGTGCCCTTGGAGTAAGGGGCTGCTTTAAATTGCCGTCAAGCCGCAAGTCCTCATATGAGATCGTTGGAAGGGGAAAATATGTGGGAGGTATTTGCTCCCTCGAAATTAGGCTGGAAATGTGTCGGAGGTATTTGCTCCCAAGGTATGCTCCCTCGAAATTAGGCTGGAACCGAACCAAATCGTGCTGTCTCCTGGATGATACTCAAAGCTGCGGCTAACGACAAGCATACAATTAGTTTCTTGCTACAAGGAATATCGTGGGCCTCGATTTGATACTGCTGTCGAATAGTGATTTGTAGCAACAGGACGAATCAATGGATTTAGTGGCCACATTTTGATGTATTCATTTTAGAAAAACTTGTTGAATTGTTAAAATTGCTTCGTTATTGTTTGAAACATGAATGATTCTCTGTGTATTAATCTTTTTTTTCCTATTTAATTCAATTTTCAGAATTATTTATTATTTTTGTTTGAAAAATGGCACCTTATTAATTTCGATTATTTCCATGGAAGATAATAATCAATGTATCATGTTTTGATCAAGTTCTAAGAGAATGAAGAAGAAAGGCTGCTGTTCAAGTATTTAATCTTTCATAAACAGATAAAACATCCTATAATTAATTTCTTTTATACACCACCAACCTATGTCATTATTTTGAATTTGATCTCATCTCTCGAAGAAAAAAACGTATTCTTCAAAAAATATTTTTCTTATATAGTTGCTCATCCGGAAGAATTTTCTTGAAATAAAAAATCGATGACGCAGATATATTTTTCCATCGCTGTTTTTCTCAAACATATTTTAATATATGAGAGATAAAGAATTTAATTTTTCAATAATAACGACTTACAGATTATATGAGTATGAACTGTATCAGTGTTTTATTAGATTGCTCTATCTATGCATTAAAATATATTATCAATAATTAATTGAAGTACAGTATCAATAGCTGGTTGGATTACAGTATCAATAGTTCAGTGAATTCCAGTATCAATAGCTGGTTAGATTACAGTATCAATAGCTGAGTGAAATACAGCATCAATATAAATCATTGAGCTCCAATTTCAATACCTTATTGAAATACGATATTAATAACTGAGTAAAATACAGTATCAAAAGCTTATCGAAATATAGCTTCAATATCTTATTGAAATATAATTTCAATAGCTAACTAAAATACAGTATCATTAGATTAATGAAATACAGAGTCAATTGCTGATTGAATTCTAGTATCAATAGCTTATTGAAATCCAGCAACAATAGCTTTTTGAAATACATTATCAGCAGCTGAATGAAATAGAACTTCAAAAGCTGATTGAATTCAGGTATCAGCAGCTGACTTAATTCCAGCCTCAGTAACTGACAATTCCAGCATCAGTAACTGATTTAATTCCAGCATCAGTAACTGACTTAATTCGAGCATCAGTAACTGATTTAATTCCAGCATCAATAACTGACTTAATTCCAGTATCAATAGCTTATTGAATTCTATTATCAATAGTTGAATAAAATACAGTATCAGAATAGCTGAGCTGATTGAATTCCGGTATCCATAGCTGATTGAATTCTAGTATCAATAGCTGATTTAAATACAGTATCACAATATAGATTATCGAGCTCAAGTTTCAATATCTTGTTGAAATATAATATCAAAAGTTTATTGAACTGTTGTATTAATGGCTTACTGAAAAATTGTATCAATGGTTTATTGAAATATAGTAGCAATAACTGAATGAAACACAGTATAATTAGCTGATTTCTATTAACAGAAGTCTAAAGATTAAATCGTGGCAATAGATTACGGAGTTTAAATTTTCCTTTAGGTGGTAAACAATAAATTTTTTATTATTCGAAATTGTCACAGAAATTTTTATAGTTTTAAATAATTATAAATCCTGTAGATTTATTTAAACTTTTTAAAGATATTTAAAACATTTATATAACTTAAAAATTAAAAATTAACTTTGAATTTTATAATATCACATTAGAGTAATAGAATGATTATTAGTGATTGATTTCGCAATATTGACACAAATGATGATGATTGAAAAATTAATTAGCCTAAGAGCTCAACTTGAATACCCCTTATAACAATTTCAGATTCAACATTGATAAGCTACTTCTACCAAGTTGATATGTTTGATTTTCACCCTAGTATTACAATCAATAGATATATATTTTAGTTACTAGGTGGTTCATTATTATTAGTTATAGCATTGTTACATACTCAATATACGGTGTTTAAAATTATTTTATCCATTTTACTTTTTAGGTAAATGTTAAATATAGTATCAATAAATTATAGTTTAAAAGAAACTAAAAAAACACGCTTTTATACTGAATGGAACTAAAAAGTAAAAAAATAATTCTTAATATAAGAATAAAATGATTAACAAGAAAATTAATGTCATTGTGGTAAAAGTGTGGGGTGCTTTGTAGTATAGTTTTACACTAACTCAGTTTTCGGAATAAAAGTTAGAAATTATAACAATTGATACATTTATGAAACACCTCACGCTTTTACCCCAATGACATTAATTTTCTCGTTAATCATTTTATTCTTATATTGGGAATTTTTTTTTTTTTTTTACTTTTTAGTTCGATTCAGTTAGTTTTTTTTTAAACTATAATTTATTTTTCATTTTTTAGTTCGATCTACATTAAAAACGCGTTTTTTAGTTTTTTAAACTATCATTTATTCATTGTTGAATTTATCCTTGAGTTTGATATTTGAAGCTGGATTTCGTGGCTGCTGGCTTTTTAGTCTCGCTCTTCAATGGATATTAGTTAACGGGTCTAAAGTGTATTTATTCTCTCCGATTATGGGGCCTCGGATGAGTCCCGTATAGTTATATTAGATTCCGTCTCTATAGAACAGGTCAAACAAATAAAAGTGTGTTAAGAAGAAAAAGTTCGAATTAAAAAATGTTTTAAAGCACCATGTTTTTATAACGGACTAATAAGTATTAAATTCCTTCTTTTCGTTTTTTTTTCTTTTTTCACATTTTCATGCATTGTCATCTACTTCTAAGCTATGGTCCGTGTTGGCGCCAGTTGGCAAGATTTCCTTGTATAGATTTTGCTCCAAGCCAACTATTGTAACCTTGTATTTCAGTTCGAAAAGTTTAGTGATCCCATATATGGTTGGGATCCGTTTTCGCTCATTAAAATTTTGTTAAAATTTACAGTCCATTAATTTATATCGGCAACATTGATCCGCTCGCGGAATTGTCGAACCTTAGAAAAATTAGTACCTGTAAAATCTTTAGAATAATTATAGAGCAATATGTCTGAATAAATATTAGTTGCGTTGAACCGCAAACGTGGATCAGTAAAAGCCCAACTGACACGCATAAGAGACTTCATTAACAATCCGGACGAAAAGGATAAAATAAAGTTGGAATCGAAAATGGATACCTTGAAAAGCCTAAGAATCAAACTGAGTGATATTCGGAATGAATATTATGAAGTAGTGACAAATGATAGTGAATTGGAACCAAATGAATTAGAAATCTTTGATTTAAAAGATGATTGCGAAGATATCCAGGTAAGGATTAAAAATATTATTTCAAAAATTGATTTGAAGAATAATGATGTTACACATCTTGTGGAAATAATTTTAATAATATTCAGTTGCCAAGATTTAATGGTTCTTACCATGATTGGTTTAACTTTAAAGAACAATTTATTTCTTTAATTGATTCGAACAATAGTTTAACAGATTCTCAAAAATTATATTACTTAAAATCGACACTTACTGGAATAGCTAAGGATATTATTACAATTGATGATTCATATACTTCGTTATTTGAATGTTTGAAAAAAAAGGCTTGAGAACAAGAAATTGATTATAAATAGTCATTTTAGTGAAATATTATCATTGGAAAAATTTACTCACGAATCAGCTAAGAATTTAAGAACTTTAATAGATTGTTGTCAAAAACATTTAAGAGGTTTAAAAATAGTAGGATTAGAACTAAACGAATTCTCCGAAGTACTATTGATAAATTTAATTTTTAAAAAATTAGATAAGGAAACAAGAAAAATTATGAGCTCAACTGATTCTCAACCGAACTGCTTAAATGGGACGATTTTATGGATTTTTTGTTAAAACGCTGTTTAATACTAGAAAACATCCAAACAAATAATGCAATAGCTGTTCCATCGGAACGAAGATATAAAACGAAATTTTTTCTAGCTAAATTGGATCCAGTAAACTGTGTAATTTGTAAACAACAGCCTCACCCAGTATTTAGAAGTAAAAAATTTAATGATTTAAGTGTTTATGAAAGGTTTAATTCGGTGAAAAGGAACAATCTTTGCATAAATTGTTTTAGTTCTTCTCATAGAGTAGCTCTATGCAAAAGTTCGCGGAATTGTCACAATTGCTCTAAGCAGCACAATTCACTTTTGTGTAGAAATTTTGAGAGAAAGTTCTATAGCCAAAGGAGTCAAATTAGCGAAACTTTGCCAACTCTGGAACCAAAAAACACCACAATACTAAACCTAAATAGCGAATGTTTCAAGCCCAAACAAACTATCCCTTATGTTGAATAATTTAACAACGAAGGGGAGGAATTCGTAGGACATGCTAAGGGTCATTCAACTGGGGTTTTGTCCACCGCCATAGTTTATTGTCAAAACAACTGCGGGGAACTCTTTCCCCTCCGAACGCTTCTTGGTTGTGGAAGTATGTGTTACCTGATATCATAGGATACCGTCTTGACTTTGGAATTGCAATGTGAACGAGTAAATACTTCCATTTGCGGTATTAACGGGACTTCGCAAATGATAAAAAAGAAAGTGTCTGCCGTGGTTTCGAATAAAAGTAGACAGTTTCAGAAATTAATGGAATTTCTTGCTGTTCCGAAAATTATGGTTTGACTCCAACAAATAAATTAGATATTAGTGGTATAAAAATTCCTGAATATATAAAGTTATCGGACGAGAATTTCTATTCACCTGGAAGAATCGATTTGCTTTTATCAAATCAAATTTTCTTTGAAATTCTAAATCATGGGAAAATAAAACTAGCAGAAGGGAAGTTGATATTACAAGATACAGTATTCGGTTACGTAGCTAGTGGCGTCATGTCACATAATTACACTAATAAGATCTATTGTGGACTAGTTACTGATGTAAATGAGCTCAATAATAGTATCAAACGCTTTTGGGAAATTGAAAATTGTCCTGATTTCGAAATTCCTGCAATGAGTAGAGAAGAAAAATTATGTGAAGAATACTTTACGAGTACTTATATTAGGGATGAAACTGGTCGTTTTATTGTTAAAATGCCTTTGTCAAAGGATCCGAGTTACTTGGGAGATTCGATATTAATGGCATTAAGTAGACTTAACTCCTTGTGGAGAAGATTAGTTGAAGATCCAAAAATATTGGAATTATATAGAAATTTTATACATGAATATTTAGAAATGGGACACATGGAAGCAGTAGTAGAAGATAATGATCCTGATGTTGTGTATTATCTCCCTCATCATGGTGTGTACCGCCACGAAAGCAAAACAACTCCCTTACGTGTAGTTTTTAATGCATCCTCCGCTACTAATTCTGGGGAATCGCTAAATTCTTTACAATCGAATGGTGGTGTAAAACAAAGGGGCCTCTTTTCAATTTTATTAAACTTTAGAGCTCACAAATTTGCGGTAACAGCAGATATTAAAAAATGTTTAGAATGATTTTGATTGACGAATCCCAGCAGGATTTATTACGCATTCTTTGGAAAGATAAAATTGACAGTCCTGTGAAGATTTTCAGATTAACTACCGTTACTTACGGCACCAAGAGTGCACCATACCTTGCGACAAGATCTTTGAAACAGCTTGCCGTAGATGATGGTGACAAATATCCATTAGCTGCCGATGTTATAATGTCTGATGTCTATATGGATGATCTTCTTACTAGAGCAGATGATTTAGAATCTGGAAGAAAACTCCAAGAACAACTAGTGTCACTACTAAGGGGTGCTGGAATGGAACTTCACAAGTGGTCAGCCAGTAATCCATTGCTATTACCAGCTCAGTGTGTCAAAATAAAGACCTTTCTTATTCTTCTTCAACCGAGACCAAGACCCTAGGACTCTTGTGGAAGCCACATCCAGACTCATTTGCTTACAAGATTTCTCCCATGACTTCAAACTGGGACAGTCTCATAGTCACAAGGAAATGAGTAATTTCTACAATTGCAAGGATATTCGATCCTCTTGGACTGATTGGACCTGTAATAACAAGGGCCAAAATCTTCCTCCAGTCTTTGTGGCAGTTGAAACTTGATTGGAATTATCCGTTGCCTTCGAACTTAGTTTCCTATTCGAAATCCTACATAGATGCTTTCGAGTCTATAAACTGTCTCAACATCGCACGTTATTGTCTACAAGATAAGTCAATCAGAACAGAGTTGCGTGGCTTCTCTGACTCGTCTGAAAAGGCTTACGGTGCTGCACTTTACCTACGATGCATTGATTTAAGTGGACAAATTTCAGTTAGGCTCCTTTGCTCCAAATCAAAGTTAGCCCCACTGAAAAGTATTACTATACCATGATTGGAACTTTGTGGTGCAGTACTTTTATCAGAGCTTCTTAAAGGAACCCTTCATACCTTTAAAATCAATACCAGTCAAATTTATCTTTGAACTGATTCCAGCATTGTACTGGCTTGGATCAAAAAGCCACTTACTCAACTAAAAACTTTCGTAAGAAACCGGGTCAACATAATTCAGGAGCTCACAGAAAATGATTTTTGGAAACATGTGAATTCCGAAAATAACCCTGCTGACATCTTTTCAAGAGGTATTAGTCCAGATAAAATTCAACATTGTGGACTTTGGTGGTTTTGTCCACCTTTCTTGCATCAGTATAAAGAACTGGAACCTTACGACACTTCTACCGTCGAAGGAGATGATCTATTCCTACAAGAATTAAAGGAAACTTCGGACATTCCTCTATGTGCCTTATTAAAGACCTTTGAACCGCTGGATATAATTAGTAATTGCTCATCATTTACTAAGTTGCAGAGAGTAATTGCCTGGTGTAAACGATTTATTGAAAATGCAAGACATCCAAGGAGCCAAACTATGGGACCTTTAAAGAGCAAGGAACTATCAGAATCCTTGAAGCGTATCATAAAAAATATTCAAAGAACTTAATTTTCTAATGAAATTCAATATTTAGAAAAGGGAATTCCTCTTCTAAACTCATGTAAATTGTTAAATTTGCATCCATTTTTAGAGGATAGTGGATTACTTCGAGTTGGAGGACGGTTAAGAAACTCCCCCATCCCAAGAAATCAGAAACATCCCATGATAATTTCCACCAACTATAATTTTACTTATATTGTTATTAATCATTTTCGTATTCTCTATTTTCATACAGGTGCTGAAGCTATCTTAGCAAATATTAGAAATAGTTTTTGGATACCATCCGCAAGGAATGTAGTTAGAAAAATTCTTAGAACTGCGTGACCTGTAGAAAAATTAGTGCTACAGGTTCGCAGTAAATAATGGCTGATTTGCCAGCTGCGAGAATCACCAGTAGGTAAGAAAAGCCGGTTCTGCGGTAAAGGCGCAGGCACAGGCGCAGGCGCAGGCACAGGCGCAGAGTTGAGTTGTTTTCCTCCTGTGGAGGCACAGGCGCAGGCGCGGAGTTGTTTCCCTTCTGTGGATGCTGCGTGGAGTTGAGTTGTTTTCCCTCCTGCTATGGTTTTGGTTTCGAGTTGATGGGGGAGTTGAGTTGTTTCCTTCTGTGGATGCTGCGTGGAGTTGAGTTGTTTTCCTCCTGTGGAGGCACAGGCGCAGGCGCGGAGTTGTTAAAAAATATTTCACTTATATTATTTTAATAATTTGTAAATTTTAATGCGGTATAATGATTACACATACACAGTAAAAATGTGACGTAGAATACTCGTAATCAGCGTGTGAACGGTTTACGATTGAACTTGTCTTAGCTTGTCTGATCTTGATTCTACAAGACGGCGACTGAATTCTACGTCAGAAATTATCTCAATGCTTAGAGCGGATGGATACATTGCTGTCAACCACTCAGCGAACTCCGTTCAAGTGTAATTCGGTCATATGCTTTAGACCCTTGTCACATCTTAGGTTCAAGATTCATTTCGTTTGTCAGTACTGCGACGGACTGTATTCGAAAAGGAAAAAAAAAATTGACAATGTCTGAAACACATAGCGAACAACGAAAGCTTGGAAAGGTCGTGGAATCTTCTGCAAATAAGAAAGCAAGAAGAGAAGTTTCAAAAGTAAGTAACAAAATTAAATAAATTTGATATGTAATGTTTATAATGTTTTTTTACACTTTTCTAATCCTCATTAATTTTGGTATATTATTTTCAGAAGTATGGAAAATTTACCGAGGATTGCATACCAGATGGAGTATTTCAATTGGAGATGATGTTTTGTCTTTGCAAGCATCTATTATGATTCCGTATCAGTACACATAAGGCGTTTCAAGAAGTATGGAAAAACCTACTACCCAACTCCTGAGGGAATAACATTAGACCCACAGTGGATCGAATATATCATGCGTAAAAAGAAAGTACCGGAATCACTGGAGGAATTACCGAGTGGACTTTTCCCTCCTGAACGGCACATTCAAATAACAAGTGAGAACTTCACTAATTTTACTTTTAAGCGCATTAAATACGGTCGAATAAAGAGCCTACTTTTAAAGAAATCAGCATATCCCGAGAGCAGTGGGCTGAAATGATTGAAAAATATGGTGCTATTGAAAATGCCGTTATAGACAATGTATTTCTGTGTATGGACTTTTTAACTGCATATAAAACCTTCTGTGAAGGTCCCATAGAAAACGCATTACCTTTTTCTTTGGACGTTAGTCTGGGTCAACGATACTTGACGCAAATTTTGAAAAAATCTATTTGTAGCCTCCTGAACGAAAAAGGACTGAATCAACCTCAGAAACTCGCTGAGGAGTTATGGGGGAACCGAGAAGAAACATTTAATTCACATGTTTTGTCACTGGAAGCTAATGAGATAGCTGATTATTTTTATAATAATCTTTTTGAAAATGTACACTTTTTACTGTTAAAACCTGTAAATTATGTAACTGAAAATTTTTTGGAAAATCTTCGCTTAGATATTATTTTAAGAGAAGTAAGAGATATGTTATGTCCATCTGATTGTTTTGAATATTATGAGGATTTTGTTTTAAAATATTGCATACTGACTTTATAAGTTTTACACAGTATTTTGTTCCTATAAATCTGAATAAAATGTTTTTTTTTTTTATGCTTGATTTGAGTTAATATCATTTTTGTTGTTTGTTAGTTTAATATTTGTGTTGATATAATATTTGTGTTTGTATAAGTTTCACGTTTAAAAAACAAATAAGAGTATTTTGTATAAAAGTAATTAAAATTTATGCTCATGCTTTTAAACATAATCCCTTTGCCTTTCCCAAAAAGTATAAATTGCATAACTATTCATTGTAATAGTCATTCAATCAAGTTCTGTTCGTCGGTAACAATGTATCAAGATTTAGCAGCGTTTTACGAAAACCCCGAAGTTCCAAGTAGCTTCGGAGGTGTGGATGCATTACATCGCTCTTTAAAAGGGAAATATAGTAAAAAAAGATGTAAAAGCATTGGTTATCACAGAAAAGATGCTTACACTCTTCATAAACCTGTTCGGCATAAGTTTCAGCGGAATTGAGTATTTGTAAGTGATATTGATCGTCAGTTTTCAAGTGGATTTAGTCGATATGCAATCTTTAGCAGAATTTAATAAGGGTTATAAGTATTTGTTACTTGCATTGATTTATTTTCAAAATTTGCATGGGCAATTCCTCTGAAAGATAATTTGGAAAAAGTGTAAAGTCTGCGCTAGAAATTATTTTTAAAGGAAAGGAAGCCTAAAGTGTTGCAAACAGATGCCGGTAAGGAGTTTTTAATAAAGTAGTTAAAAATTATTTGAAAAATATGAGTGTTAAAATTTTTTTCTACAAATAACGAAACTAAAGCTAGCGTAGTTGAAAGGTTTAATCGGACGTTAAAAACAAAAATGTGGAAATATTTCACTGAATTTATACTAAAAATTACATTGACGTCATTGATAAATTAATG
>BMAO01029403.1:0-60954 GCA_019973975.1 Trichonephila clavata | reverse complement strand
AATAAACATTAACATTTGTCATTAATTTGATATAGTCATATTAGCCATTAGAGTCCTAAAGATTCTTTGTATTATTTATCATCATTATATGCTCTTTTTTTCTGATTCCTTATTGTTATTAATAAAAATATTTGTACATAGACAAAAAAAAACGATCAAATCACCGATATAAGTATTTATTAATAATTTTATATTGACTTTTTTCACAAATTTTTTAAAAACACTGGACACTATACTAATCGATGAGATTTAGGGTTAAATCTGACAAGATTGATGCCAAATGTGGAAAATTTGTTATTGAAACAATAAATTCATCCCTCCCATTAAAAGCATTTGTTTGTTGTTCAGTTACTTTATGTAACGAAAATTTTACAGTTAATTAAATTTTAATTTAATTAATTAAGATGTGTGTGTGCTTCAAAAGTTTCGAACGCTATACTTTTCCCTACTGTTGGAAATTTAAATTCTTTAAAGTAAATAGCACTTTACCAGCTGTCAAAAAGACATTTAAATTGATAAATTTGAACAAAAATCAGTGTTAGGTAAGTAGGGGGTCTACGCCAAACAAAAAACCTGCCAAGGGGTCTATGAGACAAAAAAGTTTGGGAACCTGTGTTTTATATTTATAGTTAGTGGGAATTGACACCACAGTCTAATGATTTCTGTAACTCAGAAAGCCAACTTTACAGGCAAATTGTTCCTTTATTTAAATAGATTTTCTTACATTAATTTTTAGGAATTTTTTGTATTAGAATGGTGCTGTTATGTTTATATATATATATATATATATATGTGTGTGTGTGTGTGTGTGTGTGTGTGTGTGTTGTGTGTGTGTGTGTGTGTGTGTGTGTGTGTGTGTGTGTGTGTGTGTGTGTGTGTGTGTGTGTGTGTGTGTGTGTGTTTGAAAATAAGCATAAAAAATTGACTTTTTTTAAACCATAATCCAGAAATAAAATGAGCCTGGTAGGAGTTAAGCCTAACTTATTTCGTATTGTTATTTTCGGTGACGAATAACACCACACCAACAGAAAAATATTAAAGTTTATTTTATATTACTCACGCTTTGAAAACGAATGAAAAGAGTTCTTAGACAAGCTATATTTTTATGAGTAAGTGCACAAAACTTAAGTTCATTAACTCTGTAACGGGTCTATTCGCGAGCCTCCTACTAATCCTCTGGGGAAAAAACTATTTCTTTAAAAATTGTTCTATTGAAAACTTTCTCCCGAAGAAGATGCGGTTTATGTAAATGAAAGCTTATATTTAAGAATTAACTTTTAGGTTTGAGAGAGAGAGAGGTTAGGATTTAGATGATAGAAGTTAGTGATTAACGTAAAGTAATGGAAAGTTAGTCGAGAGTGGCTCGACAATTAATTGCTTGGATTGTTAATTGAAGATTTAGTCAATAAGTTATAATTGAATAACATCGACTAGAAGTCGAATAGCTGAGAACGTAATTGCGATTATTCAGAACGTATATTACAAAAACGTTCCAAGAGTAAGTGATTCAATTCATAATTAAATATTAAATATCTCTTCTGCCTCGCTTTTGCTCTAATACTTATTAAAGGTGCATTTACGACTCTGGATTATTTGAATTGATTGATAGAACAATAAAATAGATTCGTTTTTATCATGGCTGATCATTATTCTAACTCCCAAACACAGATGGATGTGAGAGGAAATCCATCACAACTCGAAGTATTTCCTATATTAACTTGTTATATTTTACCAAACATTTGAAACAAGATATCAATCATTGGCATGGCCAAGTAATTTTAGCGCGTTTTTTACATGTTGTATTTTACAATAATGCAACTAATGAACTTTTTACTAACAGAAAGTAGTGTGTGTACTGTACTAAAAAAAATTATTAAATTTAAATATGATTCGGCTCATCTAGGGCACAAATGCGACCCAATGCCGAAAACCCGAGGTCAATTGGTTGCTTATTGGCTGAGAAAAAGGTACGACAAAATATGGAACTAAGACGAAGACGAAATTTGCGTCCTAATAGCGCTTTTGTTCCACTACGTGAAAAACGCGCTAAAAATTACAAAAGGGAAGTGCAATATCAGCTGTTTGTGCAATAATGTAAAAAATGTTCCCACTAAACACATTCACGCTCCTATTGGTAGCCTTGGTTTTTAACATCGGAAATATTAAGACTAACGGTAATAAAATATGACAATACAATAACAATAAAGGGAATATTCCGTATTTAAACAATGAAAATTTGTAATCACATATCGCGATACGAATACAATAATAGTCTCTGTTTATATTGCTACCTGGTAATTTCTCGCCGTATATCTTCACGTTAACGATTAAAAAGATATTCCTTATAAAGTTGTATTCAAAAACGGTTAAATGATTTCTAGGAAAACTGTTGCGTTTAAAATTCACTAAGCCCAATTGCTCTGGTCCTGAAAAATAAAAAAAACTTTTTTACAACTTATTTTCAAATCTCTTAATACAATATTACCACAGAATGAAAATGCAGCTAACTGCTTTCGTAAATCTGTATGGCACTTCCTGCCGTAAAAATAAATAAAGTACAAAAAGAAATCTCACATAATATAGCAGTGGGTATCAAATAATGTATCAACATGTTAGTAGCTTTACCGTTGGTTATTTAAACAAAAAATGGAAACACCTTAGATTTATGGTGATTTAGATTATATGGTGAAGGATCACTTTTGGTATCTAATACAGCTTGGACTCGCCTAGGAATAGATTCATGAAAATGCTGAATAAACTTTAGAGAAAAATTGGAAGAGATACCAGTAAAGGATATCTATTTCATATTGAACGCTCTAAAATAGACCATAACGGTTCAATTATACTGCGGCTGAGGGCTGTGCAACCCAAACTAGATGTTTAATTTCATCCTTGTGTTCGTCAAACCATGATTGGACAAATCCCGCTGCATCATCCTGGAAAATTTCCTCTCCGGCAGAAAACAAAGTTTGCATCATAGGATGAACCTGATCAGCTATAATTTCTCTATACTTCTTCCCAATGATCCTTACTTTTAAGGCTACAATTGGTCCAGCAGAAAACCACGACACGGTCAGTCCCTTATGTGAATATAATCACTGTTTTCTTAAGAATTTCATATAATAACTAAAATAAAGTGCTCTAGTTTTTTGTAAAAATGAAAATAACTCTTATCCTGAAGGTCATTTCAAAAATGAATAACATATAGCAACACATGAGAATTGAAAAACTGAAAATTTGTCCGTAAACTTTTGGTGCAGAATGGGCCCCGTTTATGTTATTTTTTTGTATATTTTTACCCCTTTTTTCTCATTTTATTAATAATAATTTTCTTTTCCACTTCTTAATTTTAGCACATTAACCAAACCAAATCTAAAAATAACAAAAAATCCCCATATCTCCATTTTTTTCTAAAAAAAAGTTGTCGCAAGTAGTTGGATACCTAAATATTAACTATATTTTTAGTCGAGTAAACAAACAGGCGGTGCTATAATTTGATAAATTAAAGATAAGGACAGGTTAGTATCCACTGTTGGAAGATAGCCAATTTAGTATTTGAATATTATAAGTATTATTTAGTACATTTTATGACTAGAAGCAACTACTTTTTGCACAGAAATATTTGCATCAAAAATACTCCATTGGATAAAGGTAAATTAAAACAATTTTTTCTAAACAGCCCTGGGTTACGGATTAAATTTTTCTTTGGGTTTTTTTTTAAACCCTTTGCAACCACAGCACTGTTATGATACATGCCAAATCTAATTAGTATAATTTATGCTTTCACAAACGAAACCAGTAATATTAAGAACTTCGAAGAAAGGGATTATCAAAAGACGGAATTGGGTTATGAAAAGGCTGAATTGGAGAATCACGTTCTTTGCCAAGGACGAATGCAAATGGCGCCACTCCGCCGTCTGGCAAAATTTATATAAAGAAACTTTTTTTTTAATTTAGTAATAGATGTTTTGTTCTTTTATTTGTTACGGCCTATCCAAAGTGTCGTAGGTGGGGCATATCAGTCTTTATTGATGGCAATCAAAGATTTTCCTTCAAATGCGCCCAGTATTGTTTCACGGTGTTGTGCAATCTTACATATTTCCCAGAATTGGCAATGAACAAACTGAAATATAATGGATAATTGATTTAACAAATTAAGTTTTTGAAATCGTGTTTGTCATTTACCGGGTCGTTAACCGAAGAAGAAAACAGCTTGCGGTTTTTTGAATCGGCATTGTTTATGTTTTTGGAATGTCTGGGGAGGAAGCTGAGAGGGTGAAAAATGTATAGATGCTGCAAACTGATGGTGTAGTAGAGAAATTAAATGTCTAGCCTTGAGGTTGTTCGCCATATCTGAGACAAAAGGTTTCCTTGACAGTAACTGGATTTTTTTTAATTCTTGGATTGTGACCCGGAATCGATTTTTTTTTTTCATTTAATGCGTAGAAAATTAACAGCTACAAATATACCAGATTCCAATAACATAGAATGCGTTCCAAACGAACATGGGATAGAAATTAAATTAATTTGCAAAATAATCTGAGCATGCACACATTCCGATTAAGATGTGAATTACAAATATTTTTAGGAGTTCTTATCGCAGAAAATCTGTTAAATTATTCATTTGAAGGCTAAGTAGCAATTAATGCTTTGTTTCAATTTCAATATTGACACTAATTTTTGATTTAATTAAGAAACAAAAAGCCAGCATCATTGATTCAGATTGTATTGAAACATTGATCCCAAAATATTACACATTGTTATGCATTTTTCTTATAATTTTTATTTATTTTACGTTTAAACAACTTAAAATAAACAGTTGCCAACTAGCATTTACTTTTAGCAACATTATGGTCCTGTAAGTGTTAAGAAGAAGTTGCAAATATTGTTCTCAATCTGCAAAACCATCTTTTTTCACGAATTTTTTTCCCTTGATCACCTGTTTATTTAAAAAAAATCATGCGTCGTAGTCTATATATATATCTAAGGATAATTAAATTAGATCTAAAATTAAATCCCTAGACCACTTTTAAATTTTATATTCCGTTACATCTTCAAGTTTTTTCATTTATTACTCCCTTCTTCCTCTTGAAGAACACATGGCCCTAAATAGAACTTTTCTCTCCGACCTTTAATTTTTATTACCTCGTATGTCATGCTTAACTTTCAAATATACCTATTCAATAAGAAGTGTACTTTAGAACATCTGCCTATAGGTACTTACAGATTCTAAAATTTGGTGTCCGTTTTTCTCTTAGCAAGCAGATGCCAAAATGTATTCGTTGAATAAAGGCCGTTTAAACAAAAAGCCATCGTGTTGACTCGGAAAACACGACATATATAAAGGAGCAAAGCGACTCACTCACTCATCCGAAACTATTAAACCTACAGACTTGAAATTTGGTTGGCATGCTCCTTTCATGGAATAGGGATCCACTAAGAACGGATTTTGCGAAAATCAAACCCCAAGGGGAGTCATAAATAATTAATTCCAAATTAAACTACTGGAAGTACAGTCTTGAAATTGGGTATGCAAATTTTTTCATAGAGTACAGATCCACTACAAAATGGTTTTTACGAAAATAGACCTCCCCAAGTGGTGTTGCGGGGGTTTAAGGGGCGTTACAGATAATTATAGCCATTTTTAAACTGTTAGACGTACAGTTTTGAAATTTGGTAAACAGAGTTCTTTAATTGAGTAGAGATTCACTACACAATACGTTTCGTGAAAATCAACCCCCTAAGGAGTTTTTCGGGGGATTAAGGGGCATAATACATAAATATTTCCGATTTTAGACCTACCTGCTTGAAAATTAGTAGGCGTGTTCCTTTCATGGAATTGAGTACTTCTAGCAAAGAATTTTGTGAAAATCGATGCCCCAAGGGGGTTTGGGAGGTGTCAAGGGCGTTATAGAAAAAAATTCCTGTTTTTGAATTGTTAGACCCAAAGATTTGAAATTTAGTTAAACGCGTTTCTTTTGTGGAATACAGATCCACTAAAAATGGATTTTACAGAAATCGACTTTTGAGGGAGCAAAGGGTTACTAGGGAGTATTGACAAAAAAAATTCCAGCTTTCGAACTACTGGGACTATAATAATGAGATTTGGTTTGCATGTTTCTTTTGTTGAATTGAAATCCACTAAAAACGGTTCTTTTGGAAATTGATTCTCAAAGAGGTTACGAGGCGTATAGATAATAAAAATTCCGTTTTTGCTCTGTTAGGTTTAGACTTGAAATTTGGTACGCATGTTTATTTTACAGAGTAGAGATAGACTGAAAATTGGTTTTGCAGAAATCCACTTGGTTATTGAGTTAAGGGAGCGCAAAAAAATCAGTTTTAGAGATAGTTAGAAATTATTATAGAAGTTCTGTCCTTTTTATATCAGGAGGCGAGGGTTACAGGTATAAGTATATTTTTCAATATAATTGAATTCTTAATCCTAGGAATTAGATATGAATTATTAAATATTTATAAACAGTGTATATATTTATACAACATCGTGAAATACCCCGCGAAAGGGGTGGGTAACGGCTAGTAGATTATATTAGACTTCAGTGGCTATATAATTTTCCTCAATAAATTCTAGAATATTATAGGAGGGTTATTTTTTTTCTCAAATTAAGTAAATTTAAAATGATGTATCTCCTTAATTTTAAAATATTTTTTAAAAATTTCAGTATTTTTTGAAAAAAATGCCATTTGAGAAGTCTTTAAACGTAATCGTGTGTTTAAATAAGTAATATAAAAAAAATTTAAGTCAATTCCTACTTAGATCAGCAAAGAAAATTTTTATTTTAGTTAATTAAATTTAATTAATGAATTAATATTTGGAAAACTGTATGATCATCAAGTGTAATCCACAAGTTAATAAAAACATATTTGATGCCAAGAAAAAATTCGTATAAAAAACTTACTGGCCCCATCTGTTGGTGCTGGTTCTAACCTCGTCAGAAATAACCAGAATAAAATTAAAATTAAAAAATAAATTTAATTAAGAATTAATAATTGAAAAAACTGTATGAGATCAAGGGTCATCCACTACAAATTTTAAAAAAATTATTTGAACTAAAATAAATAGTATTTAGTGAATAAAAAGTATTTTATTGATTGAAAATTTGAACAAGATATATATAAATACACTGGTGTCCAAAAGTTAAGTATAAATCGTAAAATGTGAAAAACATGGAGTAAATATTCGTAAAATTATTCCAAATTTCTTGCGGATATTAATTGGGTGAAGAAGAAATATTGGGTTTATGCAAAACTTTTCAGTCGACTACGTCCTGAGCGAAACACCGGCGCATGTCGGAACGCGGAGAAACCGATTCAAGCAGCATAGGCAGTTCAGACAAGTTTCATGCAACTGCTGTGTGAAGGAACATTGTTAACCATCAAACATGGTGAATGATGGCACAAAGATGCCAATTGGACATGTTTACGAAAGGAAGAATCGTTGGAATGCTGAAATCCTCACGATCGCAAACCGAAGTGTCTCGAATTCTGAATGTGGACCAGTCTGTGATCTCAAGACTGTGGCAGAGGTTTCAAAGATACCCGATAACCAGTATCAAGTCGACCAAGAGTTACAACCCCTCGCCAAGACCGATATCTGGTAATAAGTGCGCGACGTCAGAGGGACAGTACTGCCAGAACACTGGGCTCGGCGCTCACAGTCGCTCCAGGAGTACGAATTTCTAGACAAACTGTTTACAGGAGACTCAATAATGCTGTCCTGTATGCCAGAAGACCAGTAGTTTGCATTCCCTTCACGTATGCACATAAACGCGCTCGTTTGAACTGGAGTTTGAAATATCACCATTGGAGTGTGGGAGAGTGGGCCAATGTGATGTTCAGTGACGAGTCCCGGTTTAGTCTGAGTAGTGATTCTCGGCGGGTAACGATATAGGGAGAACGTCGAATACGTTTTGAACCAAGAAATATAAAGGAAAGGCGTCATTTTCCATGAAGGGGAGGAATGGTATGGGCAGGCATCATGATGAACGGCTGCACATACCTCCATTTCTTTGACACGGGGTCTGTGACCGCTCAAAGATTCAGAGACGAAGTTCTTGAGCCTTATGTTCGCTTGTTCCGAGATGCTGTCGGTCCTGACTTCATATTCATGGATGATAATGCGCCATGTCACCAAGCGGTGCTGATTGAGGACTTCCTTGAAATGGAAAACATCCAGCGCATGTCGTGGCCTGCGAACTCCCCTGATTTAAATCCTATAGAGCATGTATGGGATATGCTCGGGAGACAAATTGCAGCCCTTTCGCACCCACCAAGCTCCGTTACAGAACCGAAGAGAGCTCTCCAAGAAGCTTGGAACCGTTTGAGCCCACAACTCATTCTTCATCTCATAGCAAATATGGTAAATCGCTGTGCAGCGTGCCTGGCTGTCAGAGGTGACCACACGCCTTATTAAACTGCAGCATCAGTATTTTATTTAATGTTTTCTCTCATTTTTCTTTAAAGTGTAAATCCTTGCTATGCTCAGTTTTCTTTCAAACTGCTACTTTGGATAATAAAATTAATTATTATCATTCTTTTGATTTGCTTTCTTATTTTATAACCATTTTACACTCGCATATCACGTTTCCCGCCATTCTGATTTACAGTTCCTTCTTTATTCACATAATTATCAATTATGCTTAACTCTTGGACACCAGTATATATATATATATATATATATATATATATATATATATATATATATATATATATATATATATTGGGAAAGATTGAACTAATAGTAGGAATTGAAAAAAAGACAACATATTTTTCACAGCGTATTTCGCAAGAATTTTCTATTACGTATTGGGAGTACAAGTTGATGCTGATTTCAAATAGTATTTTACAGTTTTGATTCGAATAAATTTTTACCCACAATTCTCGAAAGCAATAATTTCAATTAAACCTCGAAAGGTATGGCATATTTTATTTCTAGCTCACCTCCAAGAGTTTCCTGTTTTATATGGAATGCGTGTCACTAAGTCAGTGATCTTGCGACTCTTATCTAAAAGGAATTTACGATGTTAAACTCGAACGAGTTCCTCTAACGATTTTATTCCATATTTTAGATAAAAAAAAATGACCTCATATGAATTATATCATCACCTCATAAAATTCTAAATGCTCATGAAAATTTTAGTGACACTAGGTAATCTAAAAAAAACCCTGCATTCTTAAAAATTCCATAGTTTTTCAAAGAAATCTTGAATTTTTTCCACATATTATCCTGTTTTTAATTAAATTAATATATGGTTAACTTAATTGATTAACTTATGGTTAACTTATGTATTGACATTTTAATCTACATTCACAATAACATAAAATTGTATTTTACTTCGTTGGATATTGATTTTAGATGAACCAATACTGTGCTCTAAGTGTAAGAGCCTTTTTTTAATGCTTTTAATTTGCTTATTATTGTTCAAAAAAGTTCAATAACTACTTTCATATAAACAGTTGTTTTATATAAAGCATAAATAACCAAAATATATGAATAGATGTTATTTTTAGAAGAAAGCGTAAAACTGAGCTTGCAGAAACGGTTGATACGTAATACTTCATAATTGTTACTTCCATTTTTATCGGAGATTTTTAAATTTGTTAGCTGATTTTTACAGTGTTTCAAAAGCTGGTTAACCTCCTAAATTGATATTCTGATATTATTATGCCAATTATTTATGCCAGTGATTATATTTTTGTATACTGGAGAATATATATTCTCGATATATATTTTTTCTATCTACCATTCCTTTAAATTAATCGGGGAACTTGCTATTCTTCGGAAAATAAATTAATAATAACGAACAACTCTTCATGTAAAACACTATTACACGGATACTATGATTTGAAGTAACTATCCATTCCTTTAAATATCATGATGTCCTTTTTCAATCATAAATATTTCATTGTTTTAGTTACTTTTCAGTTAATTGTTGAAAGTAATTATCTAGGAATGAAATAACTACGTAAAAAAAATTAGAGGCATTTTACAGGATTTTAAAATTTAAATTAACATATTTACTACCATAAAACGATTATATGTCCCTACATTTAAAATTATATAAAAGAAAAAGGCTACAAACTCTGTTTCAAATTAACATATTGAAACTTTTCTAGACAAAAAAAAATATTTTACAGTTTTTTCTTTCTTGTGGGGGACATGCAAAAGTAACTGGAGGTTGTTAGTTTTTTCCCGACAAAATTTCCCCCTTAGTTTAGTTACGATTATTGGTGACCACTCAATGACAACTCTTAAATTCTTTCACGGACGATCTCAAAACTCAGATGGAATGTAGTTTTCGATAAGGTGGATAGCACTCTGACATTTGCCTTAAGGCTTCCGGCAACGGCCATTTTGGATTCTTGAACGTAATATTCGTAGTATGTGGTTTTCGCTTTTATTTTTCAAACCAAGGTTATTTGGATGCAATAAAATAGCTCTAAAAGTATTTTAAAAAATTACTTCTAAAAACTATGCTTCAGGAGACAAATCGAAACGAGGAAAAAACTAGAAAAGTTCTACTAAAAAAAATCATAAATATTCAAAATTACGTTGGGTTATACAAAGTTTATTGCATTAGAAATTCAAATTAAGATTCACATTTCGTATTTTATAAGAAACGTTATTTTATCAATGGGTTTTTATTCTTTATAGTTTTTTTTAAAGTGTAGTTTTTGCTTTATTTATGCACGGAACATAAAAATATATCTTGATGATTTGAGCACCGTATTCCTCTTATATTATTCTGCATATGTAAACACAACCTCACAATTAAAAAGGTTTGTTCATAATCTTTTACATATTTAGATTACCCACAGAACATAATTACTTACGGAATTGTTATGACAGCGTTTTGGGGACAGAGCTTAAGGAATTCCCGAGTTAGAAGGAAAATAAACACAGTAATTTAACTTATTGATGGATTATTAATCAATTAAAATCATAAAAAATCAGGATAAATTAAATTTTTAAAAACTGTAACATTGAACTTTGCTCGCGATATTTGTATTTTTTTATGAAGACGAGAAAGTATTTACCGTAAGATCCGGCGTATAACATACACCCCCTTTCTTACGAAGAAGCTTAGAATGCACGTATGTAATGCTTGTATTTGTATGTTTTGAAGTCATTTATTACAGGTATTATTGCAGGCTTTTGAAAAAAATAGTATACTTCCAGAAATACAACCCTTTAAGTTCATAAGATATGTCATTTCTACTAAATAAGCGGTATTTAGATACAATGTAGATGTCTAATTTTTTATACTCTCTTTTATTTTTGAAGCTATCGTTTTTGTGCCCGGCGTATAACGCGCATCCTTAAATTTCGATCTTATTTTTTTGTGTTAAAAGTGCGCGTTATACGCCGGATTTTACAGTATGTTATTAAAAGCAAAGTTAACTTCTTGTTTTAAAAATAATAACATTCTTTACATGATTTTTGTCATAACGGAAGGGTATATGAAAAGGAATCTGAAGCAACACATAACAACACACATATCTACTAGATATATACCTTAAAAACTTTCATTCGATTAAATCATATAAAGTTACAATCATAAAGAAGCTAATCAACTATACGTAAAAAAAAGTATTTAAAATTGAAATGAGCAGTAAAAAGAGGGTCATCCTTATCATTTATTGCCCCAAGGCCTCCCAGTCTCTAATTACGACCCTGACTGTACATATTAATTTCTTTAACAGGATCATGTTTGAAGTACCTTCAAACGGTGTAAATTTAAGATAATGAACAGAAAGACACGTTTATTTTTTTCGCTGTTACTAGTGCATTTTATTATTTTTTTCAAAAAAATAATAATTGAAGTAGTGAAATAGAACTTGAGAAAATAAATTCAAATAGTAAGAACACGTAAACTTAGAGCAGTACAATGATCTTCTTCGATATAAACACCTCAATTTTGGGCCAGCCAAATATATTATATATATTTTTAGCCACTCAATGCTGAAGATCATTGATATGATGCTTTTCTAAATTTCTAATTGCTGAAAAAATTATTTTACTCTCAAAGTTTTCTTTATCTAAATAAATTTCAACATTCTAATTCTCCTCAATTTGTACTTAATTCAAAACTGACTTTAAACTAACTTGACTTATAGTTCTATTTATAAAATTTAGATAAAGTTTCAAATTTCATAATTAGGTAGATATGCTGAAATATAATGAAAAAAATCACAAAAATATTTTAAAATTAAAAAATTTAATTTTTTTTCGTGTTTTTTTAATTAAGTATTCTTTGCTTACTTATGGGCTATATTATTGTTGACAAATATGTGCTTTTTCTCAATTTCTATTATTAGTTCACTGCCTCCCAATAAATGTGTGTGTGTGTGTGTGTGTGTGTGTGTGTGTGTGTGTGTGTGTGTGTGTGTGTGTGTGTGTGTGCGTGTGTGTGTGTGTGTGTGTGTGTGTGTGTGTGTGTGTGTGTGTGTGTTGTGTGTGTGTGTGTGTGTGTGTGTGTGTGTGTGTGTGTGTGTGTGTGTGTGTGTGTTGATCAAATTTTTCAATCGTTAATAACATACTTTCTATTCATCCATTCAAATTCAAATAAATTTTTTCAACTTGTAGTGGATGACACTTGATTTTAATACAGTTTTTTAAATATTAATTCACTACTTAAATTTTATTTTTTTAATTTATTCTGTGTTATTTCTGTTGTAGTTACAACTAGGTGCAACAGATGACATCAGTACGTTTTTCTAACGAAGTAGGAATTGAAGTTTTAAAAAAAATTTAACATTACTTGCTAAAAGAAAGTTTCTGAAAACAGCAAAAGTTGGTAACACACAACGAAACGCATGAACTGATTAGCTGGAAACACATGATTGTCATTATGGAATGATTATGACGTCACATGAATTTATAAACTTATTGGTTAGAAACACGTGTTTGTCAGTATCATGTGACTACAAAGTCACATGAATTTAGCCAAGTTAGCCCGAATTAGAGGAAGTACTAAAAATATTATTTAACAATCAAACTGGCTGTACAAACTATTGAAAAATTTATCTTTTTTTAAAGTTTTCATTGTCATCAATTACTGACTTAGTGATGTCTGATAATGTTATTTCGATTACAAATGTTATATTTTAAAAATACATAAGGTTTTCAGTTTATAATATTTCGAAGCTCTGAATAATAGTTTTTTTTTTATTCTAATTAATGTTTCAAAGTTTTTCTATTATAAATTATGTTTCTATGTTGTTTTCTATTATATTTTGTACATCCAAATGTAATAAACTGTATAGATAAAACTTTTCTAGAAAAAAAGTGTATCTATATTTTTTATATTTGTTCGATTTAACTATTTTTGTTTAAGGTGAAAAGTTATTATTATAGAATTATTATCTGTTACTAAAATAAAATATTTTATACGGTTTTTAAATACTTACAACCATGTAAAGGGACTAGATTTTCAATCTGGAGTGCAAAAAGCAAATCTCCGACTCTCTAAGATGGTGGAGGAATCATAGGAGAGAGCTATCTTTTAGCAATTATGAAATTGACAGCATTATTCCTTACACATATTTGTTGTTTGTTGCTGTTGTTAGTAATCTCCTGTCTGATCAGATCAGATCAGTGAAAACGTTGACTTTAATGAATTCCGCTACTGGAAGTGGACTTTCATGCCCCTTTCTTCCCATTCCTGTCTAAGGCATTCCAAGATGTGCCGAGGTGAAGCCTGTTCTAGCTGGCATTTAGGGAAAATAAGGAACCTCTTATTGCCTTCAGAAAAAGTGAGACTTTTTAAGCATCCACTGGCAAGTCGGGACAGACAAATGTTGGACTGTCTGTCACTAACAAGAGATAAATAAAGCCCTGGTCTTTTGCCTTTATATCATTTATGAAACGAAGGTTTTAACCTTTTTTTCTTTATTTTGGGCATTTTCCCTTGATAATAATTCTAAATATGTGAGCTCTAAGATGGAAGGGGCAGGAAGATCTAGTCCTTCCTTTGCAAGAGTGCCAGCCAATTCATTTACGTAGATATTGACATGGGACGGGATCCATTGAAAATGTACTTTGTTTGCTGGAGATGAGTTTAACTTTTCGTAGGATAGATAAACTGATTTTATCTCCTTTGTGGGCTCAGTTTTTGAGGGTATGAATTGAACTACGGCTACCAGATAGAATCCAGAGGTCTTCGTAGTTACTTTGGCTCATTATTTTCTCTAGTCTCATGTCAACTGCAATTAATTAGTTTCGAAAAACGGAAGAGAAATCTGGGTTATGTTGTTTTATGGAGTATTTTTCTCAAGGTGTTTGAATATAAGTTCCACTGCCTGTCCATATATCTATTTTACTGCCTGTGGTATTGATTGTTATGTATATAAGTATTTGTTATTTTTTCAAAAATTTCAGAAAAAGGAAGCTCCGAATAAATTTGAGCTCTTTACGAAAATGAGATGCTATGGGAGGAAATTGTTGCATTCTAACCTGTTTAGGACTTTTATCTATATATTTGCAAATGCCGAAGGTAAAAAAAATTCACGATACGTAGCATTTCATTAAAACTAAGAGCACTCTTTTCGTTGTTAAAATAGACATACTTCCGATAAAAAAAATATGAAAGCATCTAAGAAATAAACTTAATTTATGTTACGAAAAAGGACGTCTCACACCACCAAAAAGTAGCTGGAGACCTTCACATCTGTTTTGAAAAAGCCAGGTGCCTGGAACCCAAGCAGTGGTTATAGAGCTCTAAATAATATAACTGTTCCAGATAGATACCCAAAATCGTACCTTTCATATTACACTTAGAAATCATATGGCGCTAAAATACTTTCCCCCTTCATATAATAAACACCTATGAGTCAATCAAAGTTCATAAAGGAAAATGTTCAAAAAATTGCAATTGCAGTTCTTTTGGGGCACTTTGATTTACTTTATATGTTATACAGCTTACTAAATTCTGCTCAAACAATTCAGAGATTCATGAACACAATGCTCAAGACCAGAGCTTTTTTAACCTTTTCTTCAAATTAATATATGTACCAAGTATTTTTCTAAGAATACTTTTTTCAGAAACTCAGTGAATGTGGATCCTCAATACGCATTAGCGCTTAGTTTACGAAATTTCTTCAAATGAACTGAAACCAGAGTTCCAGAAAATGTTGAAGTGATTAAAAATTCTGACTGGTGTGTATCGAAAATCGTTACTAGTGTGTATCAGTACTTGAGAATAGTTGATTTTTACTCCCCAATCCTAAACTGTGCTGAAATTCAATTACCACTGACAGATATATTAGAAAATTACAAAAAGAACAAGACACCTCTATTGCATTGAAAAATAAAAAAGGCCCTTCACAAGTATTTAAATATGCTTAATGTAAAATTATATTTTTAAGATACCTTGTTACTGAGGCAGTCTTATAATTAGTATCAGGTGACCACGTTTCAAACAGGAATTGACTTGAACAACTATTTGGTTGTTGTTTTTTTCTGTCTTAAAAAAATATAGGTCATATGACAAAGAACTTTCATCATTTATTTAGTTGTCCAGCATTGTAAGAAGTACATCTTAGAAAGACGCTCTTCCATAGTTTTCACGGATCTCAAGCCTCTGACTTTTGCTTAGTAATAAAACTTTGCAGTCGGCTCGGTGACGTAGAGGTAGGTAGCTTGCCTACTTCGTAAGCCTGAGGTTGCGATTTTGATCCCGGATTCTGGATAGCAAAATTGTAGGCGCGTATGGCGTTAAATTATATGGCATATAAAAGATTCCTTGAGTATCAATTTGGCTCTGGTCCTCTCGGCAAAATTAAATCACGACAATATTTAGCATACGACGAGAGCTTGAATTAAATTAATTCGAGTTCTCGTTCGGATGCTGAATTCTGTAGCGAGAGCCATATGGTTCACTCACATTTCACTCACCGTGTCTTCAAAGGCTTATTTGCCAAAATGCAGCCCGTTAGGGGGGGGGGAATAATATTTTAGAAAAACCACTTCACTGCAGTTCCATGACATACAAGTCGCTGGGGATAGATCATCTATAGTGACATTCGTTGCTGCTTTGGCACAAGGTTATTTGAAATGCCCACCTCCAGTTCCGGAGATCACTCCGTACATGCGTTAGACGACAGGGGAGAAAAGGAATCTCATCACGTGCCTGTCTCTACGAGCTTTCATTTGTGTCTTTTGTTCCTTGCAACTTGCGGGAGTAGGGATCGCTGCTTCTGGATAACAAATATAGTGTTACGAATTTTGTGTACAGAAAACTTAAAATTGTGTAAATAATTTACATATGAATATGTAATACGTTTATATTACTCTATGTTGTACTTATTTTATGTTAAAACTGGAAAATATATTCGCAAGCAACGCCGTCCCTTACATTATAATAGTAATTCAATGGGAACTTGACGAAATCTTGGAGATAGAGTCAAGTTGGCCTAATTTTTGGTGACTAATTTAGTGACTTGGCGACCATGTTGGAGAGTTCGTGACCCATGGATTCTTCTGGAAATTAGTGGAGAAATCCACTAATATCACGATCTATAACCGAAACGAATTTTTCTGGAAAGATTCGTAAGGCCTATAAAAAGGGAGTAGCTCTCCGAAACTAAGTTAGTCTTGTTTTAACCTTTGAAAAGCAGTATGGATATTTGACCGTAAAGAGTCAACCAAAGATTAGATATTATTGTTGTTGTTGTGTAGGACGAGAACGAGTAATTGTGAATAATCTTTTATATACTTATATTTTAGACACTGATAATTGTGTCGGAGCGTATTTGAAGGTGGGATGACCTTCTGAAATTTATTTTACGGATATAGCCACTGTATTTCAAGGATTGTTTTTAACAATAAATTTCCATCGCTCCTGAAAAACTATCTCGTTCTTTGCTATTGGTGTGCATAAAATCCTCGAACCCCGATCTACGTGACAATACAATTTATTTTGAGTGATGATAACATAATTGGGGATACTTTATCCAGAATTTGCATTGTTAATTTTCCTTCACCTTAAGCTGTCAGTCTGGTTGGGCGTAAGAAGCTACCAGTGTCTCTCTTCTAAAACAGAGTTCAAGTTTACAAATTTCAAAATGGTAGCTTTTTGCTTCTTCAAAGGCCACATGTGATGCTCTTCCAGAAAAATCAAACACACATGTTGTGATGTGGAAGTATGGAGAACCCCTGGTCTCCGATTCCTGAACAAATCATCTCAACAAATCATGGAAGACGAATTGAAAGTAATGTTTTCAAACTTGAGCAGAATATTTTTGAACTTAAAACTAACTCGATTACCACTTATCCTCCCAGCCATATGTGACGGATCTATACGGTCCCTTTAAATAACCCCTTGGGGATTCCTTTTGAGCCACCACTTGTTCAAACCGACTTTCTCCGAGGAAAGAATAGTTAGATTATGCAAATTAGGTTTAATATATATATATATATTCTGTATTAGAGTTTAAGAGTTAGTGAAGTAAGAATTGAAAATTAGTGAAGTGAGAATTGAAGGTTAGTAAAGTGAGGATAGCTTGGATGTGAAGTGAATAGAGGAGAAGCTAGCAATACGCGAGAAGTTGGAAATTCGGAAAGTGTGGAGAAGTGTTTAAGGCCACCTTTTAAAGGATTAAAAGATTGCAAGTGTTCAGGTTCTGTGATTTTATTTCAAGTAGAAGTAGAGAGTTAAATATTATTAGCGCATTTCTAAGCTAAAACAAACTTTCTATAAGTTATCATAAGGATAGATTTGCATGATCGTATATATTATCCCCACGCTATCTTGTCTCACCTTCGTCCTCTGATTGATCAAATCTATCTTTATTAGAGTGTTATTTGTGTCTGTGTTGAATATAGAGGTAAATAAATAATTGAAGTTCATCCTGTCGTCTGATCATTTAGTTCCTCCCACACATCCAGCCGGGTCACAGGGAATAAGGAATGTAAATTGCTTACACATATTAATGTATAAAATACCAACATCATTCCATTAAGGAATCCAAAAGATGTTATCTCTCTACATCTTGGATTGGTAATTTATCATTATCTTTGCACGACCTTCGTTCAGCCAAAAAGCGGGATTTCTGTTCTTCATCGGGAAATTTTGTTCATGATTCGTCACTGAACTTGTCTGGTGAGTTTTTATTTCAACAATCAGCAAAATTAAATATTTAAAATTTCATCCCCATCTTCAAACTTTAATTTGTGACCTTGAACCGATACCAACTACGGAAGAAAAGCAATATTCACTGCACGGAACTTCCAGATGCTCTCGTGTTTGTGTATCTAATAATGCAGCGTAGAAAGGGAAAATAAAATTCTTGAATGTTGATATCGACGGTTTAGTTAAATAAATTCGCTTAACCCTTTCCAAGCTCATTTTATTTCAGGATTATAGATAAAAAAAAAGTCTAAATTTTTTATCCTTTTAAGCATAACAGCACCATTCGCATACAAAAATTCGAAAAAATTATGTAAAGAAAATTATTTAAATAAAGTAGTAATTTGCTTGTTAATTTGGCTTGCTATATGGCAGAAATATTTTGATATTGGAGTCACTTACCACTAACTATAAATATAAAGCTTATAATACCCCCAGCATTTATCTTGAATGACAAAGTTTCTTGACATTTTTTGTATTTTCATAAATGACTATGAAATTATTAATCAAAATTTGATCGTGTAGGTCAGAGGTTCCCAAACTTTTTTGTCTCGTATACCCCTTGCCATGTTTTTCGGTTTGGGGTACTTACCTGATAATGAATTTTTGCAAATTTATCGACTTAAATGTCTTTTTGACATCTGGTATAGAGCTGAGTAATACTTTAAAATATTTAAATTTGTAACTGTAGTGAAGTACAGTGTTTAAAACCTAAGACACGCATGTTAATTAATTTAATTAAAATTTAATTAATACTTAAAATAACTGTTGCATAAAGTAACTGAGCAACATACAAATGCTTTTAATGAGAGAGAAGAATTTGGTGATTCGTCCATTTTGGTGATTCGTCCATTCTGGTGCTTCTAAAATTGCTGATATCCGTTTCTAAATCTTACTTTAAGATCTTCTTAGTGCCTATTCCGATCAGTTCCTCTTGTAATGTGACATTTGTTTTTCTTTCAATGTGACCTTATTAATTAATTGCCTATATATATATATACTGTAGTAGTATTACCATATATACTCAAAACATTCTCAAATCTAGTTTTAAAATCTGAATAAAGGGTATTTAAATGTTGAACGTAGGTTAAAACATCCTTTTCCTTGCAGATTGTGTGTGACAAATTGAGAAATTAGGAAAATTCGGGACAACCGATATTATACTTCTTAGCTTAATTATGACAAGAAACGCCAAAATTGTGATCCTTGTAACTGCAAGTTAACTTCATTAAATTTGGTAAATATGTTAAATAGGTAAATCTGTGGTTTCCACTTGATTAAATTTCCTTTTAAAATTAAAATCATGATCTGGTTTAATGAGAGTCACTTTCGTAGACCCCCATTTACAACACATTGACCCCCAAATTATATTTTGCTGACGTGGACCTCCTGCATGCTATCATAGACCCCTGAGGGTCTATATAGACCACTTTGGGAATCACTGGTGTAGGATAAATTCGGAAACACGATACCGCGCATGATCCAGCATCGCAATCTGAACAATAGAATCTTTTTTCTCTTTTTATCTTTGTAATGCTTGTCGGTTCCTGCTTCCCTCTGATCCCCCTTGTCTACCCTCGGACCCGGCTAGATGTGTGAGAGGAACTGAATAATCAGTAGATATGATTCACTCTAATTATTTATTGTCACCAAAATATCAAGCAAGCACAATAATAATCTAATTAAGATAAAAGATCAGATAGCAGAGCGTGAAGGTGAGACTCGTTAGCCTGGGGATAATAATACGGACCCTCAACTGATTCCACGATAACTTATACGAGCTCAATATAAACTACATCGAGCACTAATCAGCTAAACTTCTATTTAAACAAATCACGATACCTGTACTTTTATGAAGTTGGGTCCTCCAGTCGAGGCCTTGAATACGATCCTTATCCGGATTTATTCACCGTCGAGTGATACTCTTAGACATCTTCAATTGATAAACTCCGATTTGATTTAATAATTTCACGATCCTTCAATCGCCAACTAACTTGTAAAACTCGCAAATACAGAATTTATATAATATACTTAATTTGCATAATCACGCTTTCTTTACTCGGCGAAAGTTGGTTGTAATATTATTACCCCAGAAAAAGCCCCAAGCGGTTAGTTATAGACGCGTATAGATCCGTCACACCTTTAATGTCTCTCTTTGAACAGCAAGTAATACTCTGTCATGTTGGATTAGTTTTCTTTTCTGTTCAGAGAACGTAGTCAACGAAGTGTCTTTCAGACAAGAGTGAAAGGGGTTGCTCAGCAGAAGGACGTTCTCTTTTTACAGAAGATTCCACCGAGTAGCACTTCTCAGTTATTAGAAACCATAAAAAGCGCATGTGAAATCATTCGTCAAAGACCAATTGATTAGGGTCTGATAATGTTTGGTTTCCTCTTACTTCGGAACCCTCTTGTCTACCTGTAAACCCGGCTAGAGGTGTGGGAGGAACAGAATAATCCACAGACATGTTTTCCATCTAATTAATTTATTAATTCTTATTTATCAATCAGACACAATACAATTCTAATTAACGTAGCTGAAATATAGTAGAGTGTGGAGGTGAGATACTATAACACGGGGATACTACGACAGACCCTACACTGAATCTAAGACAGCTTAAATACGCTCAATTACAACTACGTCGCACACTAATAACTAGCTTCTACTTCAGCAAATGCACAGTACCTGAACCCTTAGACATCGAATCCTACACTGGAAACTTGCAAACACTCTCTTCAGCTTGATCAAAGGACGATGGTTCCACGCTCTGTAATATTTAACTAATTCCACTGCTTTTCAATCTTCAACTAATAACTTATTCTCAAACTTCATGTTAACTCCTACTTCCCCACATCAAACGTATTAACTTCAGCGTGTCAACAACTCACTTCCTTAGTGCCAACTCGCGAAAACCGAATTTATATAATATACTTCATTTACATAAATCACGTTTGCTTACTCGATGAAAATTGGTCGAATTAAGTATTTTGCTTAAAGAGATAAGAAGGGATTAGTCCAACCGCGTATACATCCGCTACAAGTGTAAATCTTCATGGTGCCTGAGCTGTACCCGGGATGAGCCAGGAGGGTACGTTTTGTCTGCCCGAGCTCAGCTGGGGGGAAAAAACCGGGAAACATACATTTTTCGGGAAAATGAAACAGCTAAAAATCCAAAATCACCAACAAATCACAAAAACAAAAGGATGCAAATAATGAAGTTTGGCAATGAGTAAAATTTGCACATTATCTGAAGCAAGGGTGGGCAGAATTTTCCAGGGTGCGGACAACTTCTAATTTTTTCAAGGAGTCGCGGTCCACCCAGTGTCAGTGGCGCACACAAGGGCGGGGGGAGAGGTTCACGGATCTGAAACCCTTCCTCATAACCCTTAATTTTTTTCCGATTCATTATAGATCCATATAAATAGTATGTAAAATGTAATTAAGTATTTCATATTAGTAATTTTTTATTTATTATTGTTAATTATTTATTCAGTAATTTATTTTTCGATGTTTTTTGTACCTGACAATCGACAAAATCAAAGAAATATGTTTGGCTGCGTATTGAGATATGATACTCGAGAATGGTAGGCCTTCAAAAAATCCTCGACCCCCTTCCCTTTAAAAATTCCTGTGTACGTGACTGCCCAATGTCGTAGGTGTGGAGAGTAAAGAAAAAAGGTTATTATTATAACTTAAGAATAAGTACGGAATATGTACTTACATACCTACAGAATTAAAATAAAAAAACACATTTAAAACCGCGTTTAAAGCAAAACGCAAGATACAAACACAATAATAATAGCACCAAATATAATTATATCGAATGCTACATTTATTATGAAACAATTTAAAATACATTAAAGAAATAAAATATTTTTATCTAAAGTTAGCTTTCGTAGTTATAATCAGTAGAAGGCTTAGTCTGCGTACTGCCAGCCAATCTTGAATTTTCCGTATATAATTACTAACTGTTAAAAGTTTTAGGCACGGTCACCCCAAAATGTCTTGGCGGTCCACCGGTCGATCGCGATCGACGTAATACCCACCTCGGATCTAAAAATTAACATTAATATCGCCATTATAATATGCAAGGGGGAGGATGTAAAAACAATTTAGAGGGACACATTACAATTTAATGGACAAAAATTGGTCAAACGGTCAAAACAAATTTACTTGGCCTAAATTATTTTCTTTATATATTTTTCTATAATCTTACAAAGTTTGAAAGATCTAAGTCATAAAATCCAGAGTTATGATAACCTTTATTTTCGTTTTCATTCCCATCCCAGTAACAGATAAAAACTGTAAATTGAGTTATCTCATACAGAAGAAAAAAAAACTAGTTTATCTCCATTTAAAATGTTGAAGCTTTGTTTCAATTGTGCCAAATGCTTTAATTTTTCTAACTACTGCTATAAATACACGAAACAAATGTTAATATATTATATATGTAAAGCAATACTTATTTTCTTCATATACATAAAGTCAGAATTTATGCAATTTTTAAGAAATTTTCAAAAAGCATCTATAAAAGAAAATGTGTTTTAAGAATATAAAGCCATGTTATCACAAAACCGATACCAGCTTTTATTATGCATACTCCGACCTACTTGTAAATCAAATGCCAGGCATGCAAATCAAAATGTCAATTGTAAATCAAATGTCCATCTTGTAAATCAAATGTCCATTGTAGGAGGAGGGACATCTTAAAATCATATCATGATTTTTAAAATTTTTCTTTAACAAATTTAATATTTAGTTTATTTGTGGTATTTTGAGCCCGAAAACTGTTTCACAAAATACATACATATTGGGGGGAACCAAGAAATGTTTGAATTCCATTAAATCAAAGATTTTCTTATAAATAGTGCTATGTCCCCTTAACTTAAGTTTTTCTTAGCGAATAAATGTAATTATTTACGATGAAAAATATAAATCCCATTTTGTGAATATTTGTCTTATCTTATACCAGTATTTATCACAGGGAATTTGATTTGAAATAAAACTCTCTGTCGTATACTTAGCGAAATTACCCTTTTGCTGTGTGGCAACAAAACAATTCGCTCATAAGAAGGGGTTTTTTTAGTATTAACAAGTAATATAAAAAAAAATTTTATTAGTCAAATTCTACTTTGAATGGAGGAACAGAAAGTATTTTATTAATGATTTAAAATTTGAACAAGATATATATATATATATATATATATATATATCTTACATCCGTAAAGTATACTTAACCCTAATTTTGCTGGTCCTAATTCAGCAACAGCTTTAGAAATCATAATAGGTCTCCATTTTAGTCCATTGATTCTTTTGGTTTCTTTCATTTTAAAGTTCTAACTCTGTTTCCTGCTATACATACGCTTATTTAATTCTTGTACAATATACTTTACCACCATTTTTTATTCTTATGTTTCTTGAAATCTGGTTTGTGTCTTCTAGCTTTGTTAGTTGTATAATTTAGTGTTGTCATTTTACTATACTATATATTTTTTTTCATTTTATGATACTATATATTATATACATAAATATATATATGCACATAAGGAGAGAGCAAACTAATAGTTGGAATTGAAAAAAGAGCATGATTTGTCCGCATTGTTGTAACAATGCACACCCGGTTTGGCTAATTTGGCTGAAAAACTGGTTTTCGACGCCAACTTTTGTCATTGTTTTAACAGTTACATTGTTACAACAATGGAGATAAATCTAAGTTGGCATCGGAAACCGGTAATTAATTTGATTTAATTAGTTAACCTGCAATTAATTTGATTTAATTAGTTAACCGGTAATTAATGAATTAATATTTGAAAAAACTATATTAACATCAAGTGTCATCCACAACAAGTTTAAAAAAATTTATTTGAACTTGATTGGATGAATAGAAAGAATTTTATTAACAATTGAAAATTTGAACAAGATAAATATATATATATATATATATATATATATATATTAATATAAAAAGAGAGTGTGTGTGTGTGTGTGTGTGAGCTAATAGTAGGAATCGAAAAATGTACTAAATAAAGTATCATTTGGGAGTTGATTCTAATTCTCAAAGTTTACTGGGTTTGTGCGTCATACACAAACCCAATAAACTTTCCTTATCTTTAATGGTAAACGAAAAATCTGAAAAGAAATTAATTTAAGCTTAACTATTCTTAAGGAAATATTTTATGTATCATAATTGGAACTATTGTCTACTGCGTGTCTGTTAGTGTCTCTGCGTGTCTAACTGATACTACTGTATACCTTAAGTGCTTAAAGATTGTATCTAGATATTGTCCCTTTTAATAATAACATTGCATGCACGTATATATGTACTATAAATGCCATTTAAAATTTCACCCATTATGTTTTCGAAACTTAATCCCTTCATGTGATTCAATTGATCTGAAGTTATGAATAATGACTTATTGGCTTATTAGTTAATGTTTTTTATAAAAAAGTTACCCTTGAATGTAGGAAGTCTGCGTTCAGGGTCATCTGAAAGCAATTTTATCAACTGCATATTATTTATAATTTTCTAAATTTTAATATATTGATATAATAAATAAATATCGATTAAAACAAAAGTGAAGATCTGCAGTAACGAAATATTATAGTCAAATTTAGGTTAAACTAAAAAGTCTAAAACTAGAAAGCAGAAGGTTTTTTTTGGAAACAGTCTGTATGCTAATCTTAATTGGATCTTAAAACGAGACAGTCACATAAAAATGTTATAGATCATTAAAAGAAAAAAGAACGACAAATTGAACAGTATTTATATTTTTTTCCCAATGCTATTAGTCTAACGACAATTAGTACCTACTTTCGTCTGCGGTAAAACCTTCACTTCAATGTTTGTAGCTTTGACCTGAATACGTTACCATCAATCTTGCCTTTTTCACCCTTGAGATAGTTATTTTCAGATTTAACAACGGAAAGAACAAATGTAATCCCAGTTAAACATTTTGGTGACTTGTTCTATAATCTCTTCCTCATTTTCAGAAATATTTTTGAATGATCTAAAATAAATAATAAATTTTGGTACTTACGTATCATACCGTCGACCAATTTTGCCAAATAAAATGACGTCACCAGTACAAAATAATTTGCCAAATGCTGTCATTAAAATATTGTTTTGTATCATGCTTGGGAACGATTTTTCACATTTGTCTTCATATCGCGGCGTTTGGTGAAGTCCTTTGGTTTGAAGAAATTGATCGCGGTATAACATTTATCAGTACCTAATTTTTAATAAATTTATTCAAAACATAAGCTAAGCTCATAATTTTTTTTTTTTGAAAAACTTGTAAAATTGTATCAGAATGCCAGTTAACTAAATAACGTATTTAAATTATTAAATAGTACTAATATTTTTATAAATTTATATTTAAATTAAGTTATCTTTTTATTTTCAGTTTACTAAAAAATTTCTATAAAGTCATATTTAAATTATGCGCGTAATGTTATCCCTACGAGAATTTTATTCGTACTTTTCAATTGTAGAGGCATAATTTATAGCATTTATAACAACCAAAACGAAACAAAAAGATATGTTTCGGACTATTTATCATTCTAAATATTTTTAAATTGTATTTCAATTTATCTTTAATATATTTTATTGCTATTTTGACTGCTTATGTTTGTATATTGTTTACTGCTAACATTTCGAACTATATCGCTATTGATTTAATATTACCCAAACGATATTTTGTATTCAGATTGTGGCAACATGTTAAAACAGTTTTAGTTCCAGTTTTTGAGTTCGAAGTCTGTTGATGTTTTTATAAAAAAAAAAGTAGATAGTGAAAGAAATTTTTGTTGGTTAAAAAATATTATTTATTGTCATTCCTCCAGATTAAAAACGGTAAGGCTACACAATAATTACATTTAAGCGACACAATGACAAACTTTTTCAATACAAAATGACATCTGCCTATTTTTTTATCATTAAAATTACATTTTTGAAAGTGAAAACCCATAATTAGCCATCAAACGTTCATAAAACATTTCCAAAATTCATAAAGAAAAAAATAAGAATACTAAAAATTCTAAAAAATAAAAATCCTCATTTCATTTCTACTATTTTTTAAAAAAATAATTAAAATATTTTTCAAAAACAGGACTATGAATAAATTAGTCAAAAAAAGCCATTGGATTAGCATTCTATTCACGAATGCAAGATGGTGGGAAGAAGAAAGCCTTAAATGTAAAATGACAGTTTTAAAAGTACTTTTATCAATTCACATCTGTTTCGTTTCATTCACACATACTTTTACTACATACTCAGACGACAAACAATTATATAACGTCACACACACACACAAGGAATAAATTAATAAACAATTTATCTTACCCACTAAAACAAAGTAAAAACCAGACACGCTTCCTTTCTTTCTAATTGTTTGTTGCCATCGCAAAAAAGTATCCATTCTTTTTTCTCTTTTTTTGTATTCGCTTAATATTCACACGATAAACCTTGGGAAATCACCGTGATTCGCCGATTACACCAGAGGCCGAGCTAAAACCGCAATCTCACCTTTCGAAAAAGTAACCCGATTAAACCTCATTCCTGAAGAATATCGTCTTTTACTTTCCGCCATTTTTTTTGCTTCTTTTTTTTATTATTATTGTTCGTGTTCATTATTTTTATTTTCCCCTTTCCGCACCAGGACACGTTATCAATAGGAAGAACATTTTTTTTTTAATTTCTGTTTTTATCGCTTTTTTGTTTCGTTTTATTATTTGTCTTTGATGTGCTAATGTTTGGATAATGTTCCAGCATTCATTCTAAACGTTCTTTTTTTTTTTTGTAATTTCAACGCCGTTTTGTTGTCAGTTGTCATTTAAGACGCTCGCGTCTGGATTTACCCACTCTTGTCAAAATTTAGTGACCGTTTTGATCGGCAATCGTTCGTCTCTTGGATGAAATGTGTATATTTAAGAGATGCAAATTTGTCTACTACAGAACTCGTTTGGAACGTTTTGTAAGTTGATGTTTGTGTTGGTGCTGAAGGAGATGCTTTAGATTTCTTCGTTACCATGGAAATGAAAAGGAATTTTGTGATACTATTCGTTTTTATGGAACTAGAAATAACACTTGTAAGTACGATATGTTTATTATATACTCTCGTATACCTTTTGAAATTAAGAACGATTTTTCCGAATTATTGATGCATGTAAATTTTTTTCGAATATCTAAATACATTATATATATTCTGTAAATAAATATTTTGTTTTTGGTTATAATGCTTTAAAGTATTCTTAAATGCTTTTTCAAAATTTATCGAATTGAATGTATACATTTACTAGAGAAAAAAATTTAGAGCATTCTAACATTTCTTTTAAAAATAAAAAACTAAAACGTAACGCAAAATTTTTTATAAAATTTATATTGAAAAATTGTGTTTTAATTATTTTAATATTGCTTGAGTTTTTTCCCCACAAATTTGGCGTTAAATCTCATCATAAAAAAGCTATAAAGTGGTAAAAAAATGGTATACAAATATTGCTTTACATTGCTTTTACAAACCGAAAACTAGACTTTATAATGCACTAAAAATCAGGCTTTATTGAAGGTTTTGTTTTTCTCAATATATTGTCATAATTTTTTTTATATCTACTTATGCTTCATCCTTAATATTTTATATCTATTTCTTCTTGCTTTATTTAGAATGATAACTAAATATTTTTCGTCATGCATTATTAGAAGTTTATAACTTGCACATGTAAAGATTTCCAAATCTTTTTACATTAGATCTGAGAGATACCTCAGAAGAGGTTCTAGAAGTATCAGTTAATTTTTACTGAATTGTATAACCTGAATTGATGAAGAAATCTATATTGAAATCGTTTCAAATTAGGCTAAATCGAAGTAAAAAAGTTCTGTTTTTTTCGTTCAATATAAAAATTCCCAAATATTATCACTGTCTTCTAAACTTCTAAACCAAGTATTTATTTATTTAAAAACATAAAAAGTAATTGAAATTTTTTTTAATTATTTCAAACTAATTTAGCTCTATATTTATTCTTAAAAATTTCATCTCTGTTTTAAAAATCTACTTGCGTATCTATGATGATAAATAGAAAAAAAAGTTGTAAGAAATAGAGATTTGACAACATTGTGAATTTATGCGTGCCTTATTTAAGAAAATTTTGGATTTCATATTTTCATTTAAATTCCTTAGATTTAGTCATTTTTGTTTCTGTTATGATATTAATTTGTAGTTTTTTAATTAACTACTTTAGTCTTATTATATTCAATTATTTTGCCTACAGATAATGAATCCTAAGAACTTGAACACAATTAAAATATTGAAACTTTAATTTCAGGCTTAATTTCTATAATTCCAAATGTTTAATTCCATATTTTCAAAAATTATAACTGTTATTAAGATAGCTATTATACCTCCCTTTAAAAAAAAAATTTTATAATAAAAGCATTATTTCTAAAAAATTTATAATTAAAAAAAATTATCAATGGTTTCGTATATGTATATTAATTTTACAACTTATAAGATTGTCAATGTTTTAAATATCAAAAAAGGTATAGAGTGCTTATTTAGAGTATGTTTAAAAACAAGATATCAATCATTGGCATGGCCAAGCAATTTTAGCGCGTTTTTCACATGTTCTATTTTACAATAATGCAACTAATGAACTTTTTACTAACAGAAAGTAGTGTGTGTGTGTACTGTACCACTCCTCTAAATGTACTACTATTGAGCTGAAAAGAAATAATGACACTTTTCACTTTACACTATATATCTTATCACTTTATCACTTTTAGTTTTCAAAAAAACTACTTTCGCTTCACGCTGCATATCTTATCACTTTACTATTTAAAAAAAGAATTAAATTAAAAAAGTAAAATCAGAGCCTTTTATACTTATTTTCTGAACTTTTTTTTCTGAAGATTTCCTCCAAAATGCACGTAGATTTTTTAAAAAAAACTTTTTGCAAACAATAAATTTACTAGGTAAAATTTGAGAAAATTTGTTATAAACTAGCGAAATTCAGGAAAATTTGTAGGAAAATTCGGGAAAACTATGGGGAAATTTAAATATGATTCGGCTCATCTAGGGCACAAATGTGACCGAATGCCGAAAACCCGAGGTCAATGGGTTGCTTATTGGCTGAGAAAAAGGTACGACAAAATATGGAACGAAGACGAAATTTGCGTCCTAATAGCGCTTTTGTTCCACTACGTGAAAAACGCGCTAAAAACAATTTTTAAAACCTGTGTAGAAAGTCCATTGCTCAAAATACTTTCTTAATTTATTACATAGTTCCCCAGAATTTCACACTGAATACCTTGCTTCAAATTGATAACGTTTTGAGCATTGGAATGGCAACCGTGCCAAATTATTTCTAAAAGAACAATAATCAAAGACTTGCCCTATAGCTCTACTTACAACTGAAGTTTTTATCCCAGAGGGATTCCTTTATATGAAATGATAATTGAAAAAATATTTAGCTTTCTAATGTTAAAAAATATATACCCCCTTCTTTATTATAAACTCAACGACCTGGAATATTTATTTTGGAATAGTAGTCGGATTTCTATAACTCAATTTCCGGAACGGCTTTTTGATTATTTTTCATAAGAATAGTTTTTAACATAAAAAAGAAGTGATAATTTGATAATTTCAAATATAACCTCATAAATCTACACTCTCTCTCTCTCTCTCTCTCTCTCTCTTTAGATAAAACAATCTAAATCAATGGTGACCAAATTTTAGAACTTCATAAACCTCTAAATGTGTATAATTTTATATTTGGTAGTCCCCTAATATGACTGAGCCCTATGATTTATTTACATTACGATATCACAGAAAAGGAATTTCACAAAATGCAAAAGCAAAGGGGCAACGCAAAATAATATCAGCGAACTAAAATGTTATTCCACCAATTTACCATGATTGCAAACTCCCACTAACAAATGTTGCTAGATACACCGATAAAAATTAACTAAAAAAATCATTAAAAGTAATAGCTATAAAGCTTTAAAAAAAGTATAATCTAAACTTCCTAATACTTTTTGTTACGTCATTTTTGAAATTTAATCTTCATAAAAACCTAAAAATCTCAATCTTTCTGTCGCCAACCGCAGGTTGGCGACAGTTATACTAAATCATATCGTTAACACTTGTTCATGTACATTTCCAGTGATACAATAAAAAATTTAAAATGCACAAGAAAGAGCTTTAACTAAAAGATCTGATTTTATCTGAAATCGAATTGAAAAACATACCAATTATATAGAAAATAGGTCAACATCGACTCATTTCAATAAATGTCGCATTCAAAATGTTCTCACCGCAAATAGCCCATAATAGAATAGAATTAAAAAAAATCCGGAACTCGTGCCCTTTAGAAGCAATTTCATTTGGAGATATATATACATTAACACTATCATAATAAGGTTTATACATCAGGACAAAATATTATAACTAAATTGCGCGTGACCAATCAGGATTAAAATTAAAATAAAAGCAACTGATTTAAAAACCGAAATAGCTAAAAGACGGATAATACTTATTTAATTATTTTCTAATTTATCTCATATTTTTAAAAATTACTACTTATGCAGAGAATTAGACTATTATTCCTAGTTTTCTCTTCATTATGTCTTTTGTAAAATCTAAAATAATATTAGGTTGGGGAAAAAGAAATCCATTATTTTTACATGTACTTTAAAACTTTATTTAACATGTTTCGGATTACCAATTTTGGTCATATATGCACCATTTTGTGCTATAATCTGTTGCCATTTTAAAGGTAGTTTCGTAATGCTTCTCTCATATAAGTCTTGGTCCCTATGGGCGAAAGACTCTGGTAATCGATTTTCACCATCTTCTCTTAATATAAATTTCTTATCACCAAGGAAGCTTTGAAATGCAAGAAAAACATGGTAATCATTTGGTGCCAGGTTCGAACTATATGGTGGATGCATCAAACACCAGGCCACACTCATCTATAAAAACTCTGGGAGCTTGATTAGGAAATTTTGATGCATTCACCATATAGTCCGAACCTGGCACCAAGTGATTACCGTGTTCTTCTTGCATTTCAAAGCTTCCTTGGTGATAAGAAATTGACATTAAGAGAAGATGGTGAAAATCAATTACCAGAGTCATTCGCCCATAGGGACCAAGACTTATATGAGAGAAGCATTACGAAACTACCTTTAAAATGGCAACAAAATGGTGCATATATGACCAAAATTGGTAATCCGAAACATGTTAAATAAAGTTTTAAAGTTCATGTAAAAATATTGGATTTCTTTTCCCCCAACCTAATATAGTGATGTATAGAAAGAAAATTGTTGTAATTAAATTATAATTATTAATATAATTAAATATTTTTAAGAAAATATATAATTTTTATGCCTGCGAAGCTTGATTTTCATGAAACAACTCTTTTGCAGCTATGGTTGCATACGAAGTGGTTAATGTCATACTAAAACTTTAAAAAGAAATGGAGAGATATTTTTATAGTTAAATATCTCCCATGACCTTTTCATCTTTGGAAGAAAAATTGAAAATAAATTGGAATTTGAAAACTCGGTGGGAAAAAAACCTCCGAAATTTTTTTTTCTAATTAACATTTATTTCCTTTATCTTCAGTCTTAATTGCTAACTCATTTTCAATCCAAATTCGTGGGAAAAAATATCGCTCTGAAAAATTTTAGCTTTATTTCAAGTTTCTCTTTTTTAAAAAGTTTTATAAATATATTATTTTTTCAATTTGTTTCAAAATAAAACTTTAAGAAAATATTCTTCAGGAAAAAAAATTTAATGCTTTTAATTGAATTAATTCAGACGTTTTAGAAATGTCATTGTTTCGTTACAGTTAAAAAAAATTATGCACTTACAGTTAATGAGAACTTATTTGAATAGATGTTATTTAAAAATAGATTTGTATAACTCAGAGAACTATTTATAAGAATCTCCTGAAGAAAAGAAAATTTGGTTAGTTCAAAAATTTAGCCATTATTTAAATTTGGCTTAAGAGTTTATCTTAATATTTTAGCTCTTTTTTGCTGGCCGTTGGACGTTTATAAAAAATTATTAGTTAGAGATGTTTTTTTAAAAAGTTTTGAAATATTAAAACATTTCATTAAAATTCATATGAATTCAAAAACCAAAAGTTTTTTCTTTAATTACATTAATTATTTCATCAATAGTTACAAAAGAATCATAAAATACAAACTGAGGATTCATAGTAGTATAAAAATATTTTATATGCACATCTGGATAGCAAAGACATAGCGAGAAAAAAAATCTGTTAAATACCTTTCTGAGGGTATTTTAGTAATTCTTAAGATATCCGACTACCCTAAAATTATAAATTTTGCCAAAAATCGACACAATTTTTTATGATTTTATTTAGCTTTATGAAAATACCAAGTTTATTATTTTCCTTTCACTAAAACAAAAGCTACAAGTGCTTTAGTAAAAGCAGACGCCATTACTTTTAGCAAGATATCGTGCTTTAAAACGTGTTTTACTCGAAATGCGTGTTTTTTTAAATGCTCAAACGGGAACAGTAATTCCTAAAATAGTTTTGAAAATTATTAACAGAAAGTTTTTGTGTACCTTCTGTATAATAATAGAAGTGTTTTAACCTTCAGATTTATCAATCACTGTTTTATTACAAAATTTACAGTCCCTTATGTTAATATAATCACTGTTACTTTAAGCAATTTCATTTAAAAACTTAGATAAAGTGCTCTAATTTTTGTAAATATTAAAATATCTCTTACCCTGAAAGTCATTCCAAAAATGAATAACATAGCAACAAATCCAAATTGAAAAATTAAAAATTTGTTCATAAACTTTTGGTACAGAATGGGCACCGTTTATGCTTTTTTTTTTTGTCAATTTTGACCCATTTTTTCCTATTATACTTGTAGTAATAATAATTTCTTTTTCTCTTCTTAATTTTAGCATATTTTTCTTAAAATGAATTAAACAAATCTAAAAACAGAAAGAAATCCCCATTTCTCCATTTTTTAAAAAAAAAGTTGTTACAAGTAGTCGAATACCTTAAATTTTAGAACTTCCAAAAAAAAAAATTTTAACTAACTTCTGTCATTTTATTTTTACATTGCCTTGATGTTATTTTTCTCAAAAACAAGGTCCTTCCAATATCAAATCGGATTTTAAATTTCAAACATTCCTTTAATTGATCACAGGTGGTACACGTAGTTCGTACTTAAGATTGGGGCGATTTATTAATTTGGAACTTAAAATTATTTGAAGATTTTAAAGAATCTCAAACGGTTAAATCCACTCATCTCTCAAATCAGCACAGTTTGAAGATAGTAGTGCTCTTCATTTCAATTCCTGTAATGAACTCTTCGTTTGGGAATTGTTCCTATTTTTGGAATGTGATAGAAGTCATGCCTACAAACGTCGTATAAATTTAAGTAAAGTCAGCACCTCAAGTCTTAATTTAGTTGATACGTTTTTTTTTTCATTTGCAAACATCAAAGGGAGTAAGATTTGCGGATTTGCTGTTGTTGCCCATGTCATGGTTGAAATCTTCGGATAGCTAAAAACATAATTACAGTAAAAGATGTTTAACCAACTAACGGGGTAAAAAAAAATGCTGAATGGTCTTGCGGGGCCCTTTTTTTTCTTAAATAATTATATCCCTTGTGGCACTATACTTTATAGAAAGAAGCTTGAAAATGTTACTCGAAGAATAGGTTAAAATTCGTAAAAATAAACAAAGACTCTTGTATTTCAATTACCAAAATAATTTACACAACTTTAAGGCTGTCTTCGGCAAAGGCACGAGAGCTTGAACTTAATGCGAAACACATTTTCAAAGAGAAAAATGCTCTAACTTTCATTAAAATTTTCAATATTGCAATTCAAACATTTGTTTATAACATAGTGTTTTTAAAATTTCAAAATATTCCAGAAATAATTTATTTTTCCTATTAACTTGTTAAGAGTTAGCTCATTTAGAATTACGGTACAGGAAAAAAATGGCGAAACCCATTTTATACTAGAAAAAGGCTGTCAACTCAGATAAAAATAAACGTCATGATAAAATAAGTGATTAGCTACAGCAGGGGTGGGCCAACCCGCGACACACGTGCCATAATGTGGCACGGCGGAGTTGTTTCAGTGGCACGTGGAGACCTAAACAAAAATTTGAAAAGAAAATAAATAGTAGTTTTTTTTTCAATTACATTGAAATATAGTTGTCTCTCAGATAAAAAAAAATACCTCAAAATTTATTTTAAATACACTTAAATTTGTCACAATAGAAATGTATCGTGTAGAGCAGGGGTGGGCAGACTTTTCCAGGGTACGGACTACTTCAAATTTTTTCACGGTGTTGCGGTGCACCCAGTGGCGTAGGTAGTGAGCTAAAAGAAAGTATGCAATGCAGTTGGACCTCCATTTTACGAACCTCTATTTTATGAATTTCTGTACTCCGTGAACTTTTTCGTGGAACCAAGAACATTTTACGATTTCCTTCGTAAAATAGCTTCCAAATAGTGAAGTGCATTTTCTATTCAACGAAATGTTCTCTTTTCATTTGATTTTTTTCCTCCATATTTTTTAAAATACCGTATTTACTCGAATCTAAGCCTCACTTTTCACCCAATGTTAATGCTACTGAAATTCGGGCGCAGCTTAGAATCGAAGGGGGGGGGGGGAATGTGTTGGATGGGTATTTAGATCAATTTTTATATACAGCTTCATTAATGTATTTAAAAGTTTTAATTCTGATAAAATAACTATTTATTCGCTTTATTTAGTTTTCCTTTTGAATTTATTTTAATTTCGTAAAATTGGATATCGATAAATTACATTTTAGACTATTTTTCAATTTTCACAAAATCTTGTTGACAATTTAGGGAGGCGGCTTAGAATCGAGGGCTGCTTAGATTCGAATAAATACGGTATTTCCTGACCTTCGTATGATGGAACGATTATTAGGTCTTAGTGAAGGCGGTCACCTCAAAATGTCTTGGCGGTCCACCGATCGATCACGTTAACTAAATCGGCAAAAACCAAAGAAACAGATTTTTTAAAACTATTACATTTATAGAAAGAAAAGGATTTTTTTCGTTGTTTCAACTATAAGTAAACTATAAGAATAAAAGAATAAGTAAACTATAAGAATAAAAGAATAAGTAAACCATAAGAATAAAAGAATAAGTAAACCATAAGAATAAAAGAATAAGTAAACCATAAGAATAAAAGAATAAGTAAACCATAAGAATACGTAAACTATAAGAATAAAAGAATAAGTAAAGAATAAGAATAAGTAAACTATAAGAATAAAAGAATAAGTAAAGAATAAGAATAAGTAAACTATAAGAATAAAAGAATAAGTAAAGAATAAGAATAAGTAAACTATAAGAATAAAAGAAAAATAATTGCCTTCGTTTCTCTAACAGATTATTTTTCGCCTGAAATTCGTATAATTATTTATGTAATTTTTTTCAAATATTATTTTTTTTTAATTCAGCCGAAATAAAGAGTAAAAAATAAGTAAAATAAATGTTAAGGAATTGAAGAAGTCTTAGAAATGAAATTAAACTTAAATATTTTCTTAAATACCATATTAAATCTTAAATCCTTTTTAAAATTCTCACTTCTTCATTCTTATTCCTTTTTAAACGTTAGTTTATTAGCAAACGATTAATTTATTTATATGTTCCCAAAATAAGTACAGAATGCGAAATTTTAAAATACTTGACGAATTTTGAGTGATCGTGGAAATTTTAAAATACTAATCAATAATTAAATTTTAATTTATTAAAATTTATTGTAAAGCGAAACATATATGCAACAGAATAATTTTATTAAAATAAATTATAAATTATAAATTTTATGAAAATATTTCATTAAGATTCTAAAGCATAATAAAGAATATATGAGATTGATATCCACTATAAACGTTTAAAATGCTTTATAGCATATTGGTCGCCAATTTTTAGTACTCCATTGACCGCTAAATGTGTAACTTTATATTTGGTGGATCATATCACCATATTGTCATTTATTTACTTCTCTATTTACATTTCCATATCAGTGGGGGAAAACACTTCACTAAAAGCAAGAGCAAGCCGGTAATTCAAAACATAATGTAAAAACCGAAGTTTCGGGGCTAATTTACCACAGTTGTCCACTCTCACTAATAAATGTCGATAGAAATACCTGCAAAACTAGCTGAGTAGTCGCTAAACTGAGTAGAAATTATGTGAAGCAGTAGCTAAAATTTAAGAAAAAGTTTGGTGCGAGTTCCATAATACGTTTTATTGCTCGTCTTTTTTTGAAACTGAGTCATCGTAGAAATGTAAATAATGTCCCAATTTTTCTGTTGACTATGAAAAATTTTTCACAGATCACCAGATCGCTGCTCTATAAGAGTAAATGCAATACTTTAATTCAAATCCTCTTCTTTCCCGTTTTCCTTGTTTTCTACAGGAAAGAAAAGAAAAGAAATTTGACGCGTCTAATAATCATATGTTGTCTGCGTAAACTATAATGTCTGAAGAAATAATGTAGTTTGGCGAAATCAAGAAATATATATTAGTGTTTAACATCTTTCTCAGGAAAAATACAAGCAACATAATATGTTGCATCTCTTTAAGAATTTGTCCATGCTTTGGAATATTATGGTGGTATTATTAAAATGTCAAACGCGAAAAATCATTTTAGTGGTTTCAAATCAAACAACAATTGGCATTATTTTTTTATATCGATCATCTTTTAAATAGCCCATTTTAGGGTTAATAAACAAAAAAATTATAATTTCGATACATATTTCCAATGTTAAAAAGTTTCACTTCTTCTTATACAATGCATTTCAAAAATATTAGAATACTTATCTTATTTGGTTCAGGAATTATTTCGTAAATTATTAAACTCTGTTATCGTTTTCTTTATATTTTTCTAGAACTGACTGTAATCAATGATTTATAAAAGTATATGTAAGTTACATAAGTATTGTATTGCCAAAATTTTGAATTATTAAAAAAGTATTAGTATTATGGATAAAAATATCCTTCAATTTTACACATTTTTGGATAAATAAAAAACTTCAATAACGTTTTTTTTTTAGATATTTTTTTATTTATGGATGATATTGTTTCTCCTATAAGGCAATTGTATCCATATCTTTCGTCATTTTGTGTGTGGCGAAATATTTTTTACCGAAAATAAACTCCAATTTCACGAATTTCTATGAACACGTACACCCTATCAATGAAAATCATCAGATGCATTTGAGTGCAAAATTACTATTTTTCACCCTAAAAATAGCGTTTGTTATTGAGAGGGTCCATTCACGTAGTATTTTTCTATCACCGTAATGTTAAAAATGACCAAGTGTGAAAAGAGTTTTTAAGAATTGAACAGTTCCATCAACTGTTGTTTATTTATAGTGTTGTTATTGCAGTAAATGCTTTATTTCAATTCATAATATTTAGCTCACCTCCCTGTATGAATATATTTATTTATTTATGTATCTTTTCAAATTTTCAATCGTTAATAAAATACTTTATATTCATCCAATCAAATTCAGATAAATGTTTTTAAACTTGTAATGGATGACACTAGTGATGTTAATGCAGTTTTTTCAAATATTAATTCATTAATTACCGGCTAATTATTTAAGTTAATGACAGGTTTTCGACGCCAACTTAGATTCGTCTCTATGTAACAATGTAACTGTTAAGACAATGACAAAAGTTGTCGAGTTGGTTTTTCAGCCAAACTAGCCAAACCGGGTGTGCATTGCTACAACAATGCAGATAAATCATGCTCTTTTTTCAATTCCTTCTATTAGTTCAATCTCTTCCTATGTATATATATCTTGTTTAAATTTTTAATTGATAATAAAATACTTTCTATTCACCCATTCAAAGTAGGAATTGACCTTTTAAAAAATTTCTATATTACTTCTGTAAGAAACAATTTTGATTATTTTTAAATGATATTTAAAAAGTTTCAAAACTTTAAGCTACGTGCAAATTTCACCAGTAATCTTCTTTTATAAATACCTTTTTTTTTTGTCAAAATCTTTCACTGTGTTGGGTTTTTTTTAGTATAGTATCAACACATATGTAAAATTTCGAATTTGTACGATAATTTTTTTTAATATATTCCTTTTGTGCTGAAATTTACACTCTTTTTTGAGAAATTGTGATTGATATAAATTAACGTTAGTTGACACACACCATCCCCTCAGCTTGGATTGCTAAAACTTCTGCTTTAGCTAATCGATATTTAAACTGCATTGAACGCAGAAAAGATGTAATTTTCTTTATAAAAATAGTAACAGTTAAAAATCTATTTTTTGACTGATTTTCTTCAAGTGACTCTCTTTTTTAGGTGTGGAAAAAATAATAATGGTATCAAGATCATAACACGTGAAAAAGATTTTTGATAATTTTATTTTTCCTTAGCGCATTTCTCTGTCTTTCGAGAGAAAGAATTCTCACTGAGATACCTAACTTCATTAATATCTTATTTATTTATTTCTACTACAACCACCCAGCCCTCAAAACAAAATCTTGGAGTAATTAGTTCTCGATGCCTAATTTTAATCGAGAAGCTCTGAAGTTAAAGACTGAGAGCCACTCATCAACTAATATACCAAAATTTTAAGCTAATAAGATATTTCTCAGTATTGGAAAAAACTACTCGAAATTTCCTTACACTTTTCCTATTTTTCTTCTAACTTATTTCACACAGACAGAAAATATTTTTCAGGCTAAGCTATTCACAGTAAAAAGAAGAAAAAACATCGGTAGGTTAAAGTATTTCTTTGAGAAATTAGTTGTCAATTCGTACTTCCACGCCTCATGTCCTTGGTTTAAACCCTGAAATGGACAAGTTCGACTCATCCCTTCATTGGTCGATGATTAAGTACCAAGCTTGTGCTTGGGAACTAAACACTGGGTGCGACTGACTGACCACCTGACCGAAACATATGCTCATGCACCTCAGTACCCAAGATCACGAAAACTGAGATGGGCACAGTAGGTTTTGGCCCTAAAATGGGCTGTTGCGCCATTTTAGGGCCAATGTTAGTTTTTGTTTTAAAGATTTGTAGCTAGTTTTCAAAATTTTATCCTAAATGATAAGAAAGAGAAAGTAATAGTCACTCATCATCTGTTAGGGTCGCGATATCCGAGTAGTCAAGGTCGCAAACTTGTCGCTAGGATTGCTTCCACTGTGTCGTGGGTTTGAATTTTGTCCACTAAAGGCCCACCATGTATAAAAGCTGATGCTCTTTAAATCTACCAAGAAACAAAATATTTTCGTCGGTGTGGTGTAGAGGCTTGAATAGTGAGGTACTATTCAAACCTCCACACCAGCACCTTAAGGTAAAGCGTCGTCCTCGTCACTTTACCGTAATTCAAAATTATGAGATCCGTCACCCACAACCCTCAGGCATAAATAAAAATTAATCAAACTCATCTGATAAATCCTTCTGCGGTAAAGTGATTTCTATTCAATTATCGAACCAAAATATGCACGAACGTGTCTAGCCGCAAACCATTCTAGATATTTTCAAAGTTAACCAGCTGTTCCTTATACATGAGATACTATCACACCTTTCTCAGATATATATTAATAGATATTTGAATAAAGACATTCTAAATAGTAAGGGTTAAATTTCCATAATTTATTATAAATTTATTATTCTTCGTAGATAGTAATAGCTACCTCCAAATTCTAATTTTAGATAGAACTAGCCGTTACCCTCCCACTTCGCTGGGTATTTCATGATGTATTATAAATATATATGCTTATATATATATAATATTATATCTAAGCCCTAGCATTAAGAATTCTATTGTATTGAAAATTATACTTTTACCTGTAACTCTCGTATCTTGATAAAAAAAAGGACAGAACTACTAATTTGTATTATCTAATATTCTCTAAAATTGAGTATAGAAAGATGTTTACACTTTCGTAACCCTATAACAAAGTGGATTTCCGCAAAACTAATTTTAGGTGGATCTCTACTCCATTAAATAAACATGGAAGCTAAATTTCAAATCTAAATCTAATAGGGTAAAAACAAAATTTTTACTTTCAATACTCGCCCCCACCCCTCGTAATTCCGTTGAGAGTCGTTCTCCCCAAAACCGTTCTTAGCGGATTTCAATTCAACAAAAGAAAAATGTAAACCAAATTCCATTATTATAGTTCTTGTTGTTCGAAAGAAGAAATTTTTTGTCAACCCTTGCTCCCCCAGGAGTTGATTCCCGTCAAATGCATTCTTAGTGGATCCCTATTCAACAACAGGAACATGCTTAACAAATTCCAAGTACACAGGTCTAACAATTCTAAAACAGGATTTTTTTTCTATAACTCCCCTTCACCCCTCGCAACCCTCCTTGGGTGTCGATTTTTGCTTTATTCTTTGTTTGAGGAACTATATTCCATGAAAGGAACATGCCTACCAATTTTCAAGCAGGTAGACCGAATAGTTTTAAAACGGAAATATTTATCTATTACGTCCCTTAATCACCCAAAATGAAACTTCGGGGTTAATTTTCGCGAGACCTATTTTATAGCGGTTCTGTACTCAACGAAATTAATATGCTTTCCAAATTTCAAGACTGTTCGTTTAATAGTTTAAAAATGGGAATAATTATCTATAACCCCCCCCCCTTGATCCCCCGCAACGCCACTTGGAGGTCTATTTTCACAAAACCCATTTTGTAGCGGATCTCTACTCTATGAAAGGAATCTGCATACCAAATTTGAAGACTGTGAGTCTAATAAACTAAAAATGGAAAAAAATTATCTATAGCGCCCCTTGAGACCCCGCAACGCCACTTGGGGGTTAATTTTCACAAAACACATTATATATGGGATCTTTACTCCATAAAAGGATTCTGTTTATCATATTAAAAAACTGTGCTTCCAGGAGTTTATAAATGAAAAGTAATTATCTATAACGCCCCTTAAGCTCCTCAACGCCACTTGGGGGTCTATTTTCACAAAACCCATTTTGTGGCGTATCTCTGCACTATGAGAGGAACCTGCTTACCAAATTTCAAGACTGTGCGCCTAATAGTTTAAAAATCGGAATAATTATTTATATCTCCCCTTATCTCAACTCCCTTTGGGGGTCAATTTTCCCAAAACCCATTTTGTAGCGGATATTAACTCCATGAAAGAACTATGCCTACCAATTTTCAAGCCAGTAGGTCAAGTACTTTAAAAACAAAAATATTTATCTTTTACGCCCCTTATTCCCCTGCAACGCCACTTGGAGGGCTATTTTCCCAAAACCCATTTTGTAGCGGATCTCTACTCTATGAAAGGAATCTGCTTACCCAATTTCAAGATTGTACGTTGGGTAGTGTAAAAATGGAAACTATTATTTATAACCCCCCTTAACCCCCCTCCCCGTAGCTTCCTTTGCGGTTCGAATTTCTCAAAACCCGTTCTTAGCTTATCTCTGCTCCATGAAAGGAACATGTCTACCAAATTTCAAATCTGTCGTTTGAATAGTTTCGGAGATATCGTGATTAGTCAGTCAGTCAGTGAGTCGCTTTCTCCTTTATATATATAGATTACTTATTCTCTTAGTGGTTTTTTTTTTCAAATTTAATTTAATTTATTATTTTTTTAAATCGTGTATAATCTTAGTGTCCCTAAGATATTGGTAGTATGTTTACAGTTCTTAATTTATTATTTCTATTCTTTTCATACTTTTGCTAAGTGCTACTTTTCAGCCATTCCTATGCTTTGAATTTGCATTTGGGACCAGAATCTGGCAATATATAACTTGTGTATTGTACTCAGATTTAGCGCGAACTCAGCATTTTTGAATGCAACATTTAGGTAAATTACCTTTTTCTCATAATGGATTTAGATTTTCTATCCATTATTTCCAATAGGATTTTGCTCGGTATTATTAATAGTAAGAAGGAAGGTTGGCTAGCCACAAAACATTTTCAGACACACTTTCATATAAATTATTTTATATATAAGCTGTCTTAAGTCAGCATTGTTTATAAAACAGTAGCATCCATCTTTTTATATTCTTTTATATTTAACTCTATTATTTTAGTTTTTCATGTTTCCATTTAAAATCTATTGTCTGGTTATCTTGCAATCTCAATTCTTTTCAGTTTGATTATGTTTATCCATCTCTCTTGTAGAGAAATTTTGACTATATGCAGTGGACCCAAAAGTGTTCGTACACTTGCAATTTCCGAAAAAATTTAATGTTTTCGACTGATAAATATTAATATATTGGAATTGGAATTTTTTTTTACGTTATCTGCAATTTGTTCTTAATGGAATGACATAATAATTTTTTTTAAAAATGGTATAGATATTATTTTTAAAAATTAATAAACAAAAAGCTACTGAAAAATTACTCCACAAAAGTCTTCGTACACTTCACAAAAATCTCAGCATAGCTTTAAATATTGTGTATTTCTTTCTTAATTTAGAACTTAGTAGATATCTTTTAGCATCCACAACAACTTTTAAACGTCTTGGTATAGATTTAATCAGTTTTTTTTGTAATTTCTGCATCGGTTTTCTTTCATTATTCTGTGATTATTGTTTTTACTTCCCACACACACATTATGTGTTTATATGTCCTTTTTTTCATTGTTTTAATCAAATTCTCACCAAATATGTTTTGCTGGGCTAAAAACTGATTGAGGAGGTATTTCCAGAATTTTGGGACACTTATAGGACACCAGCGACGTACATTGAGAGCAGTGCGCGGGGCGTCATTATCCAGTTAAAAAATGAAATTGTCTTCAATATCCAAATTTTTGGTGGATAATTTAAAATTCTTCTTAAAATATTTAAATAGAGCTCATGATTCACAATGCCATCAAAAAGTACCAAATTACCTAATTTTGAGACCGATTTGCACCCCTACGCAAAAAACCACTTCCACCTCCATGGTTCACTAATCCAACTGGATTCTTTGGATTAAGTTTCAGAAAATTCAAAATTAACTGCAAACTGATTGGGAGGACAGAAAATTAAACATTTTTGGTTCTGATGGGCATATAATAGTTTGTTAGTGAAAAAAGGAGGAATTTATTCCCTGAATTTGTATGGAACAAGAACTCCTCGACCTCCATGCTTAGGCATGGTGGTGGAGGAGGCTATTATTTAAAAAAAAATTATTAAGTCATTCCATTAAGAACAAATTACAGATAACGTAAAAAAATTCCAATTCCAATACATTAATATTTATTATTCGAAAACATTAAAGTTTTTGGAAATTGCAAGTGTACGAACACTTTTGAAGTCCACTGTTTATATATATATATATATCACTATAAATCGATTTTTTCCATCTTGCATTTACAAAGAATAAAAAATTGAGGTTGAACTGAAAAATACACATATTTATTCAGAATATATTTGCAGGAAATATATATTCTTACAACATGTGAAACCACTAAAGTACATTCTTAAAAGTATTTTCTCGTCCACGTAACGTTTTAAATATCCATGTTTTCCTTGAACGTGATGAAACACGTGTGCAGATAATTTCAGAATGCACGTTTCACTACACGAGCGCGAAAGAAAAAAAAAGAACAATTCAAAATTTAAGAAAAAATAATAAATATACAAAACTGGTCAAAGGTATTGTTTGCTTAACCTTGAAATTCTACATTTATAACAATATTTTATCTGTATTCAAGGAACTGAGAAGAATGTCTTTAGCAATAATGTAATAAATGTATTCTTGTGGTGCTTGGAAATATAAAACAAAGTTGTCTTTAACAAGCCCACACATTATCTTAAGAAATATCAAGGATGTTATTAAAATTTATTGCAAAATTCCATAATTGTTAATTCTCCACGATGTGTTTCTTAAATGAAAAAGTTGATTCTTGCCATTGTACTGAACTGTGAATTGAAGATTTATAACTCTATCGAAGGTTTTTTTAATAAATACCCAGAAATACTTTTTAATTTACTTGAATTAAAATATGAATGTACAAAGAACATTAAAAAACCATTAACTGTGTCTTAGAGCTATACTTTAAAGGAGCTGTATAAATTGTTTAAGTTTGAAAATTTGATAATATTATTTATAAAAAAATAATATGAGGCAGTTTCTTTTAAAAAGGACAGATTTAGATATAATTTTAATTTAATTTAAGGTGACTGCTACGCTTCAAACCATGATTTTTAAACAATGTATAACTGAATAACTTTTTGATATTTAGTGTCAGTTGAATTAGAATACACATAAAAGAATTGCCTTAAGAATATTTTTACAAAAAAAAAATAGTTAATTGCATTTTTTTTTTTTTTTTTTTTTTTGGCAAAAAAATTGAAGAGTGACGTAGTTTTTAAGTATTCTTCTTTTTGAAAAAATTCTTCAATAATAGTAATATTTTGCCAATATATAGGATCAGGCTAGGATTTTTAAAAAAATCACATTATTTTCATGAGACACGATCCGTTGAAATAAAGACCGGTGCTTTTTTTTATTAAAATGTCTCTACTCGGATGTATTAAAATATTAAAAAACCCTGTCCGAAATTATATACTTCTCAAAAATCTTTATTCAATCTCTGTAGAGATATCTGAGCTATATATAGGCAAAATATTATTGCTATCAAAGCATTTTTTATAAAAAAAAAAAAAGTATGTCTAGAAAGTATGTCCTTTTTTCCTCACTTTTGCCAGGAAATAATAAAATTTAAACATTTTTTCTCGTAATAATATTCTTAAAACAATTTTATGTTTATATTCTAAACTAAACTGACGTTACATATAAAAAGGTTACGTATACGGTTTCAAACTATTCAGTTATTTTAAAAAATATTTCGATAAAAGGTTTCTGTACTGTAACTTTTTTTGTAGGAATATTTGTAAAACAGTATCATCTAAACAAATTTTCAATTAAAAAGCAAAAAACATATCCTAATTATACAAAACGTTATGGGGATTTTTTCTGAAAAAAGGCTAATTTTACTGTATTTCATGTAATTTTCCTATATCAACAGTTGCATTGGGAGAAAAAGTTTCATGATTTATTGTTTCCACTCTTTTTTTACTGTTTCGAAGCAAATTTCATTTTTTTATTAATATGAAATATTTTATAATTCATTACAAGAACTCAATTATATATAATGTTAGAGTATAACATTCACAAACTCTTTTAAAATCATGGAATTTTCAGTTAAAACTATCATACCATAAATAAAAGAAAGAACCGAAAGAAATAGAAGTGAAAATTTAAAAAAAGAGTTTTGTTTTACGAAATTGCAAGCTCTAGACTTCTTATAAAATGTTTTTTTTTTAAATCGTATATTTAGAAAATATAGTTCATATTTATTTTGTTACTTCCCAGCAATATAAATATAACTTTTTTTAAAATTATGTTATAAAAAATCAGAATATAATTAGTGTTTCAAATTATTCAAAGCAATGAAAGCATCGTGAACATCGCGACATACGAGTAATTTACAAGCTTTTACAATAAATAAAAATCACACAAAATATAATTTTTTTTCACAGTTTAAAAACGACGGTGTATCTGACTGTATTATCAACTGGAATTTAAAATTGATGGAAGACAAAAAATAATTATTATTATAAAAATGGTTGAATGTATTAATAAAAATAGGTGAATATAATATAAATAATTGAGTAATTCTGACTATAAATTAATTGTATTGAAGGCATAAGTAATAAAATTGTGCTTCAGGTACAAAGTTCATGAAAACTCAATTTTCTTTTTAAATTTTCTTCTGCAGCATTGTTTGTTTTTAGTGTGTCACTTTAGTCAAAAGAATAGAATTTGGTAATTCTATGAACAAATTCTAAATATAGCATTCTTCAATCGATACAAGTTTATCAAAGGAATACTTAAAGATAAAAATTCCTTGTTCCAAAATGTTTCAACCTTTTTTAGCATTCCGATATCGCGCAAGATATTTAGTTTCGATTGTGCAAGATATTTAGTGCAAGATTTTGTGTATTTAGATTCCATTTCAAAACAATAGGTAAGTGGTAACCTTAGATTACAGAACGGGCATTTTCGATATGTTGACATAACCAGTAATTTCGAAATGCTAAAATAATATGGGACTCATAAACGAAAAAATTCTTTTATAATGTGCGTCTTTTCACATTGTATACAATTTCCAATTTCTTCAAAAAAAATTATTTAGTTAGTATTTTAATATAATAATGGAACACTTAAATGCTTAAAAGAAATATATTTATTTTATGTTAAAAAATCATTTTCGAATATATTCTTATGAATCAATTTTCAAGAAGAATATTAAGTGATTGATTTTTATCGGCTAATGTATATTTTTGTACCGAAAAAATTTATTTAATAAAAAAATGAATAGTTGAACAAACCATAAGACATTTCTTTCACTATTTTGAAAATTTATTCACTTTCATTTAATGCATGCTTAAGATATAAAACTACTAGCGACACCTTTTTTTAAAAAAAAAAATGGAAATACGGAGGTTTTTGTAGTTTTTAGATTTGCTTATGCATTTTAAGAAAAATATGCTAAAATTAAGCAGAGAAAAAAGAAATTATTATTACTATAATTGCAAAAAATGGGTAAAAATTGACAAAAAATAATATAAACTGGGCCCATTCTGCAACAAAAGTTTATAAACAAATATTCAATGGTGAAACATTGAACAAATGTTCAATTTTTCAATTCTGATGTGTTGCTAAGTTACTCATTTTTGAAATGACTTAAGGATAAGAGATTTTGATTTTCCAAAAGCCAGCTCCTTTCTTTTATCTATGAAGAGTATAAAATTGCTTAAAATATAAATATAACAGGATTATATCTACATATGGGACCGTCATAGTTTTGTACAAAGAAAGGATTGATAAATCTGAAGGTTAAACATTTTATACTTATTATACATCATACACAAAATTAATTCAATTGCATTTGTGAAAACTTTGAGAAACTGCTGATAATTACAAACATTTTAAAATTGGAATAAAATCTGCCTTTAAAGGAATGCTAATCATAATGCATCTGCTTTACTGAAACACCCAGTTTCTTTATTCTAATTGAATGGAAAATAATAAACTAATGTTTTTATAAAGCTAATGTCAATATATCTTTGAAAATAAAATCTATTGAAACTTTTGCTTCACCTCTCTTGTCAAATTCATAAATTTTATAGTAGTCGGATACCTTAGCAAAATTTTTGCACAGACTTTATTCAAGGTGTCTGGTACTAAAAAGAACTCACCCTTCTAAACTATAAATAATCAAAATATCAGAATAAAATCTTTTAATATAAATCATTAACTAAAGTTTTGTGCCTCACATGTCATAATTTTAACTGACTATTATTGTCTGCTTAGTTTCATTTACGATTCGTGAATTGAGAATTTTCTAATTTTAATAGAATTTAATCTGAAATAATTATTTGAATCCAAACTTACAGTTGGGATAAATACAATTATGAGTCATTTAAATAAAAATCTTTTATAAAATATAAATATGATTTTTAAAAATAAACAAAAGAAATCACTTTGATGTGTCGATCGAAATTTGAAGTTTTTAGAAGAAATGATATTTTACAAATAAATATTATACCATTATTAAAATTTTGCATGATGCCACTCATGAGAAAATGTGGGTATTAGACACCTTAACTTTTAAAGATTCTTTTAGTTGTTTTGTTTAATTCAGATTTATAATCAGAAGATTTTGTCTCTACTAGGTAAAATCATTTGAATATTATCTACTACTTTTCGGATGGGCAGAATTTTTATCGGGTTTCATATAAAGAGAATAAAAGTAATTTTAATTTATTTTGTTAAACGAAACGAAAATTCATGGAATCATTGTCGTTAATTTTAATTATAAAATATCCAAATATGTGTTGAAATGCTTCGTAAAAATTAATTTTTCGTTTAATATTTTTACATTCTAAGAATTATTTCTAAGCCTGTCTCGTTTTAGATTGGTGATAATTATAAAATTAGATATCTTCAGCACTGATGAAATACGAAATTATGCCGAATGAGGAATTGTTAACATAACTTAAAAAGAAATCAAAACTGTCTCTATTTATAAATTAAATAAAATAAATAAGATTATGGCAAGGAATTAGAATTCAAAATTTGTTAGATAAATAAAATGGAGTAAACTTCACAATAATCATTTAAAATTCTACATTGAATTATATTGAAAATACATTGGTTCATACATTATTTCAATTAATGTCAAGAGTTAAAGTTTTCTTCAAAATTGACGATCCAAATATTTTAATATTATCTGATGTAAAAATAATTAATGCATCCAAAATCTTGAAAACGCCTTAAATATGAACTATATAACTGTCCAGTAATCTCATAAGAATACAAAAGCAGAGTCTCCTCTTAAAATATTAAAAGCATCTTTTTATTTGAAAATAGATAGTTTCAAGGCAACCTATGTATGGAGAAAATTATGATAACTAAAGCTTCATTGTTCATTGATGAACGCTTAAATAAATTAGAGCTTGCATAAAAGCAACTGTTAAAGATGTGGTACAGGAAATGAAGAAAATAACTAACTAACCAACGCCAAATCTTAGAAATCTATGGAGGTCTTTATGATGAAAAGATTTTCTCTGAATCTTTTCTCTTGATAAAATGAAACATTTACCACACCATTTGTTAGTGCAGATGACTCCGCCATTATAAGCCTAATAATTTCAAATAAAAATATACTGTGCTTAAATAAAATAGTAAAGAAAATTTAATTTAGGAACTCTATTCAGTTAGAATGATGCACTTTAAAAACATTCTAAATAATTATTGCTTTTTGAAATATACCCTAAGTTTTCATTAATTAATGAAATTTTTCCAATCTAAAATCTAATGAATTAAATTAGACGTAATATTTAATGCACCCATTTTATTACACTTGCACTATATAATTTTGTATAAAAGTATAATGAATATGCTCTAAAATAATAAAAACATCTTCAAGTGAAAAGAAAGTCATATTATATTGAGCGTGGTGTTAATTTACAACTCAGTATTATATATCATTATCAAATTTTGGATATTTGATAGATTTAAAATAAAATTTTCATGAATTTAGAATATAAAATTAAAATATCTGATATAGAATTGACAAGGAGGACCCGCTTAATATTTCAACTCATCAGACATATATTATGAGAATTTGGAGAAAGAAAACAAAAATTTTCTTTGACAAAATGAAAACGGCTTAGGTATAACTGTTTGGTAAAATTTCATAAATTTTCAGAATGTTTTTATTATTATTATTTTGTCGCATGTTGTTTTGTTAACCTCAATAAATTGTTAACAACTCTTGTAAGGACTTGCATAATTTTAAGTGACTTAGAAGGGTATCGAATTTATACTGATAATGTTAAAAGGCTTTTCTAATGTAATTCAACCTGTTGGAAATATACACCCTAAATTTTTGGACGTTATATTATATCTATCATACTAAAATATTTTTGAAATTTATTAGTTTTTCTTAAAATTTTTATTTGATGTACAGGAGAAAACAGTGTTTTTCGATGAAAATTATAAAACAATGTATAAAATTTCATAAAAGCCTATAATTTGTATATACTAGAATATATAAAGAATGTATCATGTAAGTTTGCTTGACATCGATAGTATACTTCTGAGCATCGAACTCAAAGCTACATTTGAGAAAACATATTTTATAAATAAAGTTACCTTATCAAAGATTCCAGGCCCATATATTCCAAATTTTGTTATTTTAAATTTTCATCTCTTGTTTCATCTTTTAAGTCTTCATTTCTTCTAGTCTCCTTAGTTTCTGTGTAACTGGCATTCACTCACTGCCTTTGTCGAGGATAACCATGCAGCATGTCGTATAATATCCTGCTCTATGTTAAGTTTTTAAAATATCCAATATTTATCTATTAAAGGATGCAATAGACACATGTACAAAGGAAAGTGTTTCATGTACAAATGTCTTTGGGGACACGAGACCAAATAACATTATTAATGTCAGTCTGATCTCTGCGTGTTTCCAAAATTCTTTTCAATAACTTGGATCCGAAAGGTCCCTAAAATAGTTTAATGGTTTGCAACAGTAATCAGCTTATGCTTCTAGATAAAGTTTATTTTCAATTGATTTTCATTCTGACACTACATGTGTTGGATGGACAAAATCCATGCTGTGGATTTTATCCGTAGAGTTCAGGAATAGAAGGTCTATAGTTTGTTCTTACAGCACTTTATATTTGATAATTCCTTCTTCGAATGGTAAGACTATATTATTTTAAATCGATCAATATTATTTTATGAATCTATTTTACAAGATAATGTTTACATCTGATAATTTTGCCCTCATTTTACTTTAAAACTGAGGAGATCCATCCGTTTTAAGTAATATTCTGTAAAGAAATTTTGCAAAATGACGTCAACCACCCAAGAGGAAGTGCACATTTACCTTTTTCTGTCCATTTAACTGGTGACTAAGTTTATTTGACTAAAACAAAATTTTGTAGTAATTTAATTAAGCTGAGATAAAATGAGGTAGGAAAGGTAATGAGCCAAGAATGAAAATGCAATAACTTGAAATCACCTTTTAAAAATTCCATCTTCTACAACCCCTGGTTTGTACTACTTATCTAATATGTACTCATGGAGGGAAAAGAAATTTCTAGGAAATAATTCTTCGAAGCTTTAATTTTTCCTTAAAGATTAGATAATATCTAACTTTTCGTCCATTTTCATAATATTAAAATTAATAATACCATTTTAAAAACTGTTATTTATTACTTTTTATCGACTCTTTAGATTCTGTGGAATGCCAAGAATTGGCTTTCATGCTTTGATTTGATTTCATATTGATAAACTGTAAATTTGAAATGCATATCAGGAGATTAGAATCTGTCGAGGGCACCTAGGACACAATGCTGAAGGTCTGGAGGGGGCATTCTGTACTATTTTCAACTTTCTACTGCCTATATCGTTTAATAGACTTCACCAACTTGATTGAGACTGCTCTAAATTACTAAACCTGAGGAACAACTGAACTTAATAAATTAATTATAATAGAAATACCTCTATCTATTCTCCTGAATGTGCCTTGCTCTATATTTAATATCCTCTCTGATGAGCTATAAGGATCACTGGTCAGCAATAATATTCTTCTATCCCACTCAACCATCATCTCGCCTACTCTACGACTAACACTCTAAATAGGAAGTCTAATTTACAAACCAAGTCTTCACGAAAGTGTTCTCAGTCTGAAATCACAGAAGTTCAAAAGATTATTTTACTCAAGAGATAGTAGAACGCTAAATGTTTGATAACTACATCCGAGCTGGGAAGAATAAGGCCACCAGGCTGGTTTCACTGCTGAGGCACCCTATGCTAGTCAACGTTTCCGTCACTACATATCGCGTGAAGGTGGGAGAGAATTTCACATATGGACTCAAAGTTGACTGAAAAGGAGTGCCAGGCTCATCGGTAATAATCGAATCTGCAGAAACATTAAAAGAGCTTTCCATTTTAAGTACACATAGCCTAATGAAGAGCATAGCTTCCACGATATCCTTTAGGTTCAGTCACCACTGAAAAGAAAATAGTTTTTAGCATTTGAGGGAGCGGGCACAGCAAGGAGCGCTTAGTTGACCTATACAGAACTCGGATAATTTCACCAAACCATTCCACACCCGAGTCTTCTGTTAGATGCCATGTTGATCTGTATGAGCGGGAGTCATGTGACAATATAATCCATGTTTCACATACTGAGAGTTTGTAGTATTTACATGTTATTTCACTGATTATGACTTATTCTTATAATTGCCTCATAGCTTTAAAGATAACTTTTGCTGGGCCACGGATCCAATCATGAGTTGTGTGACCAAGCTGCATGTTCCAGTCTTATATCCACTAACGATTTAACTGTTTATTTACGTCGTACCTTGAAGTTAAAAGAGGGCTGCTGATTTGTTACAACTTTTATCTCCCTTCTACGCTATTGTCGTATATATAGGTGCCTGTTGGGAGTACATAAAATTTCTGCCCAGCAGCGTTCCTGTACAATCCATAGAAGCATGAGAAAATATGGTGAAAACAGGGCATGATGTCCTTCCCAAGAGAAAACACTTTATTGAATATATCAGGCAGCAGAGATGCACAATTTGGTGATAACTAAATGTCCACTCAAATAATGAGGCAGGCTTGATATGCTGGGAATGGCTGGTCACACGTCGCAGCATCGTGGACCACTGAAGTAAATAAACAACATGCAGATGATAACTAAGTCCATTTGTGGGACACATGTCTCGATACACCAGTCTCTTGAGATGGCATGTCGTAGTTGTCAAGCAAGGCATGTCGCAAGTATGTCGAAGCTAATGCGAGTATATGGCCACCATACGAAGACTACTAGAGGCTTTGCAAGATGCAGCTTTAAATACCAGTTCAACGGCGGTTTAATGTCATTCTAATGGCGCGCATTACGACGCGACATATGAGGCGAAAACGTTTCTAAAACATTATCGTCTGGAAAGATATGCAACATTATATTGATATGTCCAATAAAGTGGTTTTTCTTGCACTGAAAGAGGCCATACTTTGCTTTTCGTAGTTTCTGTAAACTATGGATCACAGGAATGTTATTTGGGCAGTTTTGGTGTAATTCTAACGAGGACCCATTGTGCAGAGTTTATGCACGTTTTGGGACACCTTGTACAAAGCAATATATCTGTTCAACGGACTCCTGTCATCTGATTTGTGCCTTAAATTATAAAATGTTACCACTCATTTGCTAAAGAACTTTTGTTCATATCATCCTTAACATCAAACTAGCTAAATGACTATTTTTGCTTAAAGTTCAAAACCTGCTGATTTGGCAAGAACACTATCAAACTGGTAATTAAAGTAATAATGACAAGGAAAGAATCGAAAACTTTAAAAATTTATGAGATAAGAAAATTAGCAAAATTCAAGAAACTGAGACTTTAAATGAGAATCTGCATCTTACACCGTGAGAAAATATGTTTATAAAGGATTTGTGGGGTGTTGGCTCTAATCGGCACCTCCCTCTCTTCCATCCCATGTCTGAGGGGGAAACAAACCATCACACAAATAATTAGTTTATTTATCCTTTTGAGCACACATTTAAATAACTCACAAGGAAACTACAAGAGGGAAACCTGGGAGGATATCTGCAGTTGCTGTCTATTTTAATACCTAACCTTTAAGTAAACCTGACTACGTGAAGATAAGAGAATGCTATTAATGAACTGATAGCCATTCTAATTCTATCATCTTAAATCATCAATCTAGTAATTTAATCTCAGCACCATTTCCTTAACTCGCGCTGGGTTTGTAGAAATGAAGACATTCCACATTCTGCACTTATGCACAGCTTCCTGGATCCTTCATCTATATAACCTATTTATATATATATATAGACTTATATAGTCAAACTAATCCATATCACGGGTTCTTCTTTATGCTACGAATTAATGTGATGCTAGCCCCAAAGCTTCCTCAAGAGGATTAGTAGGAAATGTCGCCAGAATAGACCTGCAAGATTTAAGTTCTGAATGTAAGCCAAAGTTGCATTTTTAGTAGAGCCGATTTTGCACCATTTTTAATTTTTCTGTTTTCCAAGAAAACTGAAACTAGGAGTTTGCATTTATATGATGAGACCATACTTCATCTTGCAAAATTATAAAAATAGTAAGTAATATTCATTTTAAATTTGCATTCTACAAGAAATTTTGTATTCATCTTATTTAAAATATGCATTCACTGTTTAATAAATCACTGATAATAAGGCCAGTAACTTTCGAATATCTTGCGTTAACTCTACTCTTGAAGTATCCTGAAAATCAATTGATGTTTTCTTTACCCAGTTGTTAAGTCCTTCTCATCACCTGCGTTTATCTATGCAGGGCGCCTGGTCTAATAATATAGACCTTCTGGGTTGAGACTACACAAGAAACATCGCTATAACACGTAAGTGAACTTAGCTTCCAACGCATAATGTTTCTTTAAGGCTATCCTATGAAATGTTAAGGAATCTTAAGTCGAACATTTCTGAGATTAAAAATGTCTGAGTATAAAGACATTCTGTCTTTTGCTCTTTAGAAGTATATTTTATAATATTGTGAGAGTGAATCAGGAAAGTTTTTGTCCTGTCTTAGTTTGTTTAGCAACTGCTAGAAGAATTATAAATATGCAATTATTCACGTTCCTTGCTTATTTTCCCACATAGTCCCTACCCAGTTCAGATATTGGGTCCCATCGCAGGTCTAATTTGAATATACCGCTGGGATAGAATCATCTGGTTGACTGAGGAAAAATATTGCATCATTATTTTAGCTTCATTTTGCACATGAGTCACTGTACTGCTGTGAACTTCAAAAAGTGATAAAATTCATAGAGAGGATTTGGGGCTGCATTTATAAGTGACTGAACTCTTCTGGTAAAATAAATCAGAACTCGTCGGTGTTTCAGCACAATGGTTTTCAACACATCTAAGAGGAATCCTTCTCATGATTTCCTTGTGGCAGCCTAGATGAGATAGCAAGGAATAAATGGATGTCAACATATATTGTTTGACCTGGGCATGGAATTTGGCAAGATCCATGATGATCTTGAAGACTGTTTAAGCATCACTTCAGATGTCAGTGAAGCAACACTTTGTCTCAGGCAACCTGGATGCCTTGCCACCAGGCACGGCTGTTTCTGACTTGGTGAAATACAGTATCTCATGCTCAAGACTATACAATGTATTCAGGAAACTTTCCTCATCTGAATACCGTTCTGAATGATCCAATGAAACAACTAGCCACCTGTCTTTCATATCATATCATCTAACATTCTGATACCTCAACATAAACCCTTCCAGCATCCATGGATCCATGAACGATGTCAAACGGTTCTATACGAAATGTTATACCTGTTTCACCATTTACATCCACGAAATAGCATCGCTCGACCGGCGACGAAAAGCGAGATCCCTTAACGCTTATAACTGCAAGTCTGCATTGACCTTTGCAAACCACCTACCACCCACTTCAAAGGAGACATTTTCCATGTTGCACTAATGCATTTGATGGGTATTTAGCCTTCATAGAATGAATCACTTCCTATTATATGCTGCAGACGGGCGCTAAAGGAAGATAACCACCATCTCAATACAGATAGTACTCCGGCCACGGTGGTACCGAAGATAAACTCAATTCAAGATAGGTCCACGTTAAAATGGATATGTTGACTTGATTTATAGCCGCAATTTGATAAATATTAGGGTCATATGACATTCTGATTCACCCATTGTTAGTAGATGAATCCAACTCTTTTCTGAGGAAACATTCAATGGGATTTATCTGCATTATAAATGTTAAACAGGTTTTAAACTCTGAACAGAAAATGTATTTTAATATTTGGCTTAAGAATATTATGCACAACAAACAAAAGGTAACAATGAAAAACTAAAACTAAAGTTTTTCCTGAGTGAGGAAGACAATGTCGCCTCTGTTCAGCCATGAGGCTTTTGACGGTTTGACCACTTTGAGCCACGGCCTGGCGGATGTGACACACTGTGAGCTGGCACCTCTTCTCCAACGGGAGGAGGTTTTATAGATTTGAAGTTAGTGGTACTGGGCCTTGTCCACCTACGACATACTCATGGTAGAACTGATACTCAATCAATTTGCCAGGCTACCACAGTCACAGTTTTATTCCAAAGAAGGATTCCATTTTAAACTGACTAACGACATGCTTAGGTGAAGAGAGTTAGGTGGTTCAGAGCAGTGTTATATTCTAAAACATTGCTCTTTTAATATCATCTGTTGAATTTTAAAATCTGAATAATAGATTTTCCTTTAACAAAATGTAAAATGGAATTGAATTAATGCAAATTTGTTGTTGGACAAAACAATTTCTTTAAGGACAGATTTAGTGATTTTATAGTCAGCCAAGTCATAGGCCAATTGCCACAAAACTCTTGTGAATTCCGCCTTTCTACACCAGTATTCTCTAATGTATGTTGAAGAATTGATATCACTGTTTTCACTGCTACCGGCAAAACTGTTATCTACCATTTTAGTATTCTTCACGCACACAAAGAGATCTCAATCTAAAAGTAAAAAGGGCGCACAATTGCCGTGATTGCAGTATCAGCTGCCAGTGTGATATAAGAAAATAGTCTCTTCCTGTGATTTAAATTCATAAGTCGCCAAACAAGTAAAACAGCAAAGAAAATCCAGTTATTTTCTTCCGGCAATTTCTGAATTACAAATAGCCCTAGGAGACGCTAACAGAACAATTCTGTGTTAATTTATTTAGAGGAAAAATTAAGAATGTTGATCTGGAAGAAGAACGCTATCGGTAAAATTACTTGAATTACCTCGATCATATATTAACTTCAGTATCGCTTGAACAACCACAATACTGGCAAGTTTATAATATCATTAACAAATACTACATACTACTATCTAACCCAGTAGTCTGATTGTATTAAAGTTCAGTCAGTACTCTTCATTCAAAATTACTCTGCAAACGAGAGAAAAATAGGATCAGAAAATCTACTAGTCAAAGATTTGAAAATTTGTTTGAATCTTTGGTTCTTTCTAAAACAATGTCTCATGAATTAAACTTGAAATACCCAAACACTTGATAGTATCACATGCATGAAACATCAAAATTGAATTTAATAAAACTAAGATAATAAAGCCAGCCACAGCATTGGCTTATGAGATTATTTCTATTATTGTTATAAACTGTCACTGCATTAGTGCCCATGAATACCTTCTGCAGAGTTGAAAATCAAACAGGCAAGCCACACAAAACCTACCATGGAAGTGAATTCCTCGCTACTTTATAATTTTAATTGTTAACTATCTACAGAGACCCCAGTGACTAATCACAATCCCTTTATATTTGAGGATGTGTCTAGCCTTGCCCCAATTGGGAGGTGGAGAAAGTGAATTAGACTCCATCTTATACTCTGTCCATTTATTCAAAGAATACAAACAATGGATAATTCATTCTAATATTCCAAACATAGGAGAGATGCCCTCTAATAAGAGTAATAAGAAATAGAACCAATAGAGTGATTAACGCCAGTGAGAAGCAAGACTTCAAGCATTATTGATCTCTATTTTTACTAATCACTACTCTAAATAATTTGAGTTCTAGCTACTGTACCAATCGTCACTTGTAATATCTTCCACATTTAGTCGGGTTGAACGCGCGCTACTAAATATTACCAATACTTGATCGTAGCTATCTCTCACGCTGGGACTTTCAGCATTTCAATCTCCATGTAACTCCTATTCATCCATCATGTTTAGCTGGAAAACTAAACTGGTAAATAACTAATTCCAATCAATATCATGGTTTCTTCCATGTTGGCTGTGATTGACTTCACCAGATCAAAGATTTCCTGCAAGATTTTAGGTTTGGTGACGTATAGATCCACACACTAAACTGATCTCAAAATCCAGCACACCCAGATCACCAGCCCAGAAGAGAGGTCCTGCTGAGACCCAATGCACTACACCTTATTGTCCTATTCCAGGATTCCAGGAACTTCATTTACAAAAACATAGCCAATAATAGTGACCAAGGATTATAAAGGTATGAAATGGAACAAGCTATATGGCATTGTAGACTACAGAACTGCAAAGCCATTCTAGAAAATATCTAATGGGGCCAAATAACCACCTAAATAGAGTGTATGGAGGATTCTTCAATTACTTTAAAAACTCCTGAAATCTTTCACAACTAGCAGACTGCATAGATGGTTGGTGGCAAGCCTAGAAGCAAAAATAATAATACACTGGAAGCACTGACAGACGGTTATGCCATGAGTTACCTCCTATGGCCCTTATGATGATTTAGATGTCACACTGAAGCATAGATCTGCAGGCCTCTAGAACCACATGGCTTGACAACATCACAGAGCTACAATTCAGAAGGTCTTGATGTTGTGTGATGCATTTTCTCCGAAACATCCCAAAGCTGCTCAAAGATTTAAGCTTGGGCTTCTAGGCTGGACCACAGGGCAAATAGAGACATCATCCAACAAAGCAGAGCTACTCAGGACCCAAGAGGTGCAACTGTCTCATGGCACGCCCATTTTGCAAGGAAACATAATGGGATGGAAGTACTCTAGCACTGAAGTACCAGAATCACACAGTGCTGGAAAAGTACCAAAATCCCAAAACATTGTCAAGAGGGTGATAACCCAGACATGGTTGAGCCACCATGACCTTGCATATACTAGACTCTGGCATGAAGTAGACCTGGCTCACATGACCTGACGCCATTGCCCACACGGCATTGGCAGTGGAACAAGACTACCACCCATGTTACCATTTCCAGTCCTTGACGATTTTATTCTCCCATGAGAAGTGGCCTGATGGAATACTGGGCCCATGCCCCAAGGCTGAAAGAACGTCCACCTGTCTCACACACTGTACGACTGCACCCCATCCAGTTGGAGAATTTGAGCTAATGCTCATCTGAGATCCCACCACACCTGTTCAAGGCTAATTGTCATTTGTAGTTTTACCATTATTTTTATCAAGTATTCTCAATATACCACAGACGACTTTGGAGACCAGAAGCTCTGATGATTTGAAAATTGAATGGCCCATGACTAGCCTGCACTGTCATGATCAGTTTCTAAACTGTAGTACCCAAACAGTAGCAAAACGATCATTGAACAACAACCAGAGACCAAACTACATAAATACGGCCTACAGTGCCTCATGTGCAGCAGGTGCTGTGCCATAATCCCAGGTACAGCACTGTCCATCCCCATCCAATAGCACTTGAAAAGAAGCAATATTACCTAATACATGAACAAAGGTGCCGGTATTCATGTCAATCTAAGGCATTCTGTAATAGGTATCTGACATCTAAAACATGAATAAAACACCTCTAAATCAGTAACTGTGAAGATTCACAAATTAAACTCTCAGCTCAGGCGTTTATTAAATGTTTTGCCACAAGAAGTGTAAAATGGATTCAGCATTTTGAAAGTTTCTTTATTCACTTTTATCTAATATCATTTTGAAGTTCTGTATGGAAATGCCCTGGGAACTGACCGCCCGAAATGGGACCACCCCAACTGCATGAATGCTGGCCTCCACAATGAGATTATCCAACCCTGGGTGGGGTTTCAAAGTTCAATGGCCTCTCGACTGCACTGGGACCCAACTCACCCAGAGCTTTATCAGACTCAAAAGAAGGGGTCAGACTTCACGCTGGCATGAACTGCTCCACGCATATGCAAAGTGTCCAGCTATATACATACGCACTGTCTGAGTTCACAGCAACGAGCCCTGAGCTGGATCATATATCAGGGTGAGATGTGTCTTGCAAGAGGGAGATGCCTTTACTGGGAGGAGGAAGAAAATATCGCCTGAGGACATGAAACATTCAATGACGGATTTGAAATGCGTTTAATCTAGCTGACTTTTCCCATCAGGACTTTATTTGTGGATTGGCCTTTGTTCTGTCTATAGGAACAACTTAGCCTGTGTATGATGGAAAGCTGAAAAGGGAAATCTGGCCATTGGGTAGAGGTTCTCAACTTTCGGTTTATACGTGATCTTTGGAAAATGACTGGGCAGTTGGCCATTCACCTGTATAAGAAACTGCTACTATCTGGCACAACTTTATTAATTAAATCATAACTATTTATTTCAGATAGAGATTCTGGGCTAATTTCAGCAAAATCTGGATCTTGAAAATGTCAACCCTAAAATGATCATCCCATCCATTCTGGGGCTGAGGAACTACCTAGTCTAGGTGATGGTATGTCCAAATATAGGAAAGTGACGAAGACTAGTGAAATGCAGATTGTTTCATGTCAGTTGTTTAAATTATATCACGAAGAAATGCTAAGATGCCTAATGAATGTGTTTTATTTAGATGAGCTGTCCCATTGTATTTTGTGTCTTTTATTCAACTAAAACTATTCAAGAAAGAAATACACGATGATTTATTTCAAAGTTCATTTTCCTCAATTCCAAAGTGATTGTAATTGCCACATTATATATGATAATTATAATTGTGTCTAAAGGTTTTCAGTGAATCGGTAATTAACGAACAATCTGCTTAAAATGCATTGTTATAGTATTTCAGCCTGATAGACACAATAGTCTATTCTTTACAAAGTAAATCAAAATTAGTATTGAATCTGTTTGATTAGGTCTCGACATGCAAGACGATAATATAATGCACTCACCAAAACATAACTGAAGATTTTCTTTGTAAAACATCATAAAATGTGCACTATGGGAATCTCTCCACCAAACTGAATGGTTGCCAATTGAATAATACAAAATTAAAAGTGAATATTTTGTGAATGCCTGAAAAAGATCAATTTAAGAATGGTCGATATGAATTCATTCATTTTAACTCGAAACATCTTCTATCATTTTAAAACCACAAAGAGCTTCAGAAGATATTTGGAATCATTTGAAGTGTTGATGTACCATATTGTCCTATTCTACCTTATATGAACGCTTGAAATCACCCATATATAGAAATTCAGGATCCATTGATCCAGGTTGAAAATTGCTGAGATCTTTACAGAAAATAACTGCGTACCAAAGCGAGATTGGTATGCACAACGCAGATTTCAAAGAGGCTCTTCTGGGGCTTCCTTAAATGGAGCCTTTTGAACATTAAACCACCAGCTTCAGTTAAACTGGTGATCTACAAGCATGTGGGGCTCTCAAAGAAAATATGTATCTTCCAATTAGGTATTAGTATATTTCCCTTTAGATATATATCACTCTTCCAGGCTACTAAGCAATGGTAACAGGTAAATTGATGAAGTACACT
>BMAO01029402.1:0-25070 GCA_019973975.1 Trichonephila clavata | reverse complement strand
GCATTAATTGCAATAATTTAGAATATTAATATGTCATTGAAGTTTTGCAAATGACATGTATAATGTTTTAAAGTAAGTATAATGTTTCCTTTTTTGTGAATGGAATGCATAAATTGTTAATATTATGGACTTCTGATACTGGGAAATTATTTTTATTTAAAGTAAAAAATATTGAATTTTTTTATTGCAGTTATATTCTAAAACATTCTGTGCCATTTACGTTCAACGTAGACTGAGTGAAATAATTTTTTTTGAAGAAGAATAATTTGTTTTCCTGGGTTCTTTTAAAATGTTTGTATTTTAAAAGTAAACCGTAGTCCAGTGTTCATTTCCAACATATGTAAATTTATGAGAATTAATTTTTAGCTTCTAAAAATTCAAAAGCTAAGATGCAAAGCATAAGATGTTAAAAAAACCTTAATGAACATCATATAAATAATTTTAATACAGATCTAAAAAATAAGGAATCAAGATACACTTTATTTTAAGTCGTTTCGTTGAAAGTTTCATTCTTTGCTTTTTTTGTTAAATAATTAATAAAAAAGAAAGAAAGCGGGAAAAAAGAAAAGAAAAGAACACAGTGACGTAACGTACACCCCCGCAACCCCAAGCATATGGGGCGGGCCCAAAGGCCCAATTGATTGACCCAATATTTGGGCGTTGGGCTTCCGGTTGCCACTTTTTATATAAACCTCGATTTCAAGATAAATTTTCCGGCCTCTTCTTGTATGTCTAACGTTACTCTAAGCATTTGTCCTTCGTCTTTTGTTCTATGTTTGTGTGTGTCGTTTCGGTGTCAAATGTAAGATAAATTGGGGTATCATCTGCAAAAAGGGCGCCTCATCAATATAATCGTATTTACATCATAATCCAGATATGATAATCAGTAAATAAAGCTTTCCATCGCTGCAACTACTATATATATAAATATACAAACGTAACTTTTGAAACAATGTGGCAAAAATTATGAGTTAATTAGAATAATGTAATACTACTGCTATTAGATGTTTGATAAAAGCAATGAGGTTAGTTTCAAGGTAACTAAGTAATTATCTCCAATCAAAGAATCTTTCTTTTTACACATTACAAATTTTTACTTCTTGTAAACTAAAGTCCATATAATTGAATTTTACAGGGCTACACAGATGAACCACTGACGAAAATTTTATCCAACATAGAGGATGGAGAAATTGTAAAACTCGATAGGTAAGTAAAAAATTTTATTTATATTTCAAAAAAAATTATAATGAAAATTATGATGATAATACATGTCGTTTATCTTCTATCATTATTTATAGAGAGATTCCATCCTTAAATATTGTTTAGCACAGAATTTTAATTAAAATTTTTTACCATAAAATGCTGACAATATTATCTGTCTTCTATTTTATTGCTTAACATTCTTTAAAGTAAAAGGTTCATAATGGAAATTAGGAGCGAAGCCTTCTATGAAAAATGAAATTTAATCTATACTAGTGTTGTTATTAACAGAGCTTATTTTTTAAGAAATCAGACATAATATAGGAATTTTTTAAATAAAAAATGCGCAACAAAAAAGTAATTGAAAGAAGTATCTATTGAGGGTGAATTAATAATAGAATGGAGAGAGAGGTGTGTGAATCTTATTCTAGACAAGAAAATGTATTGTCCGAACTGTATCTTATAATTTAACATCTCATCAGGAATGTCTTAAGGCATGAGCCAACTGGGCCGAAGCCCAGGGCCTCGCCCCCGGTTGGGGCTCCATTTCATTCTCGGTTATGTCTCAATGAAATCATGATCCGGATAATTTTAATAGTTAAATATTATTCCCGAACATATTCTTCGAATAACAGGGAGTTTCAAACTGCATGTCAACAGGTAAAAATAGTAAAACTGTATAGTTATGTGATAACATTGTTCATGTCTAGGCCAGGATTAATACCATAAAAAATTTCTTAACTCATTTAATCAAAATGAACCATCGGTCGAGCCGGTTTGTTGCTAGGTTTGTGAGATTGTGTTACACATTTATTTGTTTCAAATCACCGTTAGAACGAGTATTTGATAATGCATGCTATATACTGTCTACTTTTATAAAGATTTCAGGTATAGCTTACTTTTTAATAGGGGCTAAGGTCTCAAAAAATCTTAAGATTTCTCTGGGTCCAACGCGTTAAAGAAATAGATATCGTATATCTATCGCATCTCATAGATATTCGTATATCCTATTCAAATAAATAAGGGATTTGCGACCCTGGGGAATCTGAATGACCCTTCCTCCTTTCTGTAGGACTAACTGGCATTGGTAAAGCTATTTAGCATTCCCAAAGCTTTCTTTGTTTTGATAAATAAGTGATTTTCGAGCTGAGGTATCTGAATAATCCTTCCTAGTTTCTATAGAGTAACTATCTTAGATAAACACAGGTGACGCGCCACCTGGATGCCTTAGCGATTTTTCCCTATTTTCAACTTTCTTCCTTGTCGACAAATAGCTATATTTCCTTCCTTTCTTCGTTTAATGTCTGTATTACTGATTCACATTGAACATTAAATTAACAGGGAGAGGAGGAGACTATATGAAATATACTGGGCCCTTTACCAATTAGCCCTGTTAACTAATGATTTTAAATTTTCATCTCAAAAATTATTTTATTATAATTCAATTGTAAAAAAACTGCATATTTTAGTATTTCTTCATTTTGCCTGTTAAGTTGGTTAAATCTTAAGCAAAAAATAAAAAAATAAATAAACGCTTCCATACTTTCAGGTGGTTTCTCAAACTGAGTCCCAATCCAAAAGCCGATCTTAGCAACTGCGAGGAGGGCAAAAAAAATTTGCCTCTGAACGTCGTCAACAACTACTTCTCTTTGGGAGTGGATGCACGAATCGCTTTGGAATTTCACGAGGCAAGAGGTAAGCAGGGGGAAATAATAATAAATGACAGACACACGGAGAATGATAATGCAGATAACAATCTCTCTCGAAAGGTGCCTCAGGCACGTAGATACTTAATGTAAGCAAACATCAAAAGCACCCAAAAAGAATGTAACAGTATGATAATGGTTATGAATTAAGTGTCAGACGTTCTTTTGTTCGAGTTTTAAAAGTTTATGGAAGATAGTGGCCAGGTGTAACTGAGAAAATATAATAACTGAATATGTTTTGCGAATAACGAAAGAATGTATTCATGAGATTAATATGGTTTTTTTTAAAAAAATAAAAATTTAGGGTATATAGGGAATTGGAAATTCTAAAGAGTTTAGTATAGATGTTTTTAGTTTAGTACTTTTGGCAATAGTTGCTGAGTTCCCTTCTGATATAGAGGTCGTAAGTCGAACTTGTTATTAATGGGATTCATATTTTTCATAGCGGTTTTTATTCCATCCAGTTATAAAAATTGTATTTAAAATACAAAAAATGAGCCCACGTTGATTAAAAAGGAAGTTTGAAATATCATGATGGAATGTGCATAGATAAGTACAAATTATGGAAAAGTAGAGTTGAGAAATACAAATGCGAATGATTAAATTTGAAATAGAGTCTGTGTGATCGCATGATTCCCAGTTTCTTTCTATAAAAGTTTAGAGTTATCCCACTTTGTATACGGTGTCAGCAATGGATTGCAGCATCGAAGCTGTTGACAGATGGTAGGATATGTCCCAGAGATGCCAGCGAGTTGAGTACCAGGAGTTATCGCTCTCGGAATGAATCTGTATCCTTGAGCTGCATGATCTGGGTTTGTCGAAGCTCACAATTGTCTCTTGTATAGAACCAGATGCGAGTAGAATTTAGTCATGTGTGGTAAAATGTCTACAGGATCATCCGAGGACACGCTGGAGAGACAGAGGATCACACTGGTGGGCAACAGATTGCACTGGTAAGCAAATTCGCCATATGGGTCTTGTAGACCCATTTTTCATGGTAAGTGACACTCAAAGCCATTTGCTATCATCTGAAATGCATCTATAATCAAACAAACTATGAACAGGTTGCTAGAGGTTCGGTATCTGAACGTGCGAAAACCAGCTACTGGAGTTCCTCAGTATAAAACTGCATTCTTTACTTTGTGTCAATGTTATTACCTTTGGACTAACCCGGGAATCTCACTTGCCTACCCATTTTGCCAAGTGTCACACCAGTCCGAAACCAGGCTTCATGGCTTAGGGAGGAGACATCATGCTTTGGAAGAGGACATCCTTAATGGACATTTCTGGAAATTTAATATAGGCGAGTATGCTACAAAAATAATTTGCTTGAGGTTCGGCTTTAAGTTATCCCCGGAACATTATTTCAGCAGGGTAATGTCTGACCTCATGTTGCACGAAGAACTCTCAATAGCTTGAATGAAATTGATATCCTTCTCTGGCAGCCTCATCATATCTTAGTACCATCGGTGAGTAAGCCCTTAGTAGATGTACGGAATATCAAGCAACATTGGCGAAAATAGGAATTGAGATCTGCGATAAGCTGAGCATGATATCCTGAAATTCTTGGCATGAAGTATTTCAGGATATCATGAATGGTCTCTTTGGCGTTATACCTCACCGTTTAGAGAAAGATGCTCGTGAGGTCACAATAAATATTGAATAAACGGTTTCCTAATGCGTATGTTTGTTTCTTTTTCCCTTTGTATTCGTATTTTACCTCTACAGTTATAATTTCCTTAAAGTTAGGTGCATTCCTTTATGATGTTGAATTTCATTTTTTTAAGGTGTTTATGTACGTATAACTATCATACATCAGGTGAAGAAAATAAAAATAGGTTCTCTAGTGTACATACTGCTTTAGTTCCTGCCAAATATCGTGGCCGCGGTAGCCAAGTGGTCTAGGCATCGGATCATGGCTAGAGTGTCAGGAGTTCGATCCCAGTACCAATGAAGACCCGCCGTGTAGGAGAGCGATGCACGAAAAATCTGCCGAGAGATCAAACGTCCTCCCGTTTTTGTGGTAGTTAGGAGAGGGGGTATCAGCTTAGGTGTCGTCCACGTCCTTTGACCATAGTTCAAAATTACACAGACCGTCGCCAAAAGCCCTCGTGTAGCTGAACAGTGCGATGTTAATACTCACTCACTCACTCCTGCCAAGTATCTGTCTTCATTTACTATTTTTTAAAAACATTTATGATCGTAAAGTCAAATTGTATTCAATTGAAAAAACATGTGTATGTAATAATGTTTATGGTATTCAAAATCTTAGATATTGGTTACTTAATGACCATTAAACAAAAACAAGTCGTAAAAACTAATTTAATGCAGTGATGAGTATAGCTAACCGTAGAAACTTGACATGCGCTGAAAGCAAAGTGATGTAATCATATGAGAATTATTTCAACCAAATTATGAAATAATTATTGATATTTCTTTGTTTAGAGGCAAGACCTGGAAAATTTAACAGTCGGTTTCGGAACAAGATGTTCTATGGTCAGGCTGGAGGAAAAGATTTGATTCAAAGGAAATGGAAAGATTTATGCAACTATGTTACATTGGAGGTACATTTCTGTCTTTCCTCATATAGTTTTTCTCTTGAAAAGTTTTAAAAGTTTCTATTGTATTATATACGGTCACATTTGGTGAATTTCTTGTTTTCAAACATTATTCTTTTAAAGAAAATGATTAGTAATAATTCATACATACTAATTTCAAGATAAAAAGAATCTATATAAAAAATTGTTGAAATCGTTACGAAATCTAACAAGTGGAGGGCACGACTAAGAAATTCATTTCGGGATGAGACTTTGTGCAATAGTAATACTCCTTTAGGGTGTTCAACCCTCAATGTAATTCCGCCGAATAGGCAGTCAATTCGGAGAAAATAACCTTAATTCATACTAAGCTTTTAAACAATTAAGTTTTAATCACTTGCAGCGACGTGGTTGGTAGTGTACATGTTTACCACATGATCGGTCTCGTTTGGAGTCATGCGATCAGTTTCTTTGTTTTAATTTTTAAATTCATTTAATTATTTCTACAATTTAATAAATTTATTTTAAAAATTGTCTATCAAATATAAAAGGATATTTTAGATAATTATTTTGTATTTTAAAAAGTAAAACAATTGCTGTAATTGTATAAATATTTATATTTTATAAATATAATTTATAAAATATAAATATATAATTTATACTTATTACTACGCTCTTCCTCCAGCTTTACGATAATTCTTCCATGAGTGAAGGTGTCCAGTTGATTTCTTCCAGCCATATTTCACTAAAAAACTCACTTACACTTGCAACGAATGTCTTTAGTTGTGCTTCTGTTTTCTTTTTATTCTAATCTTGAATTATGCTCACCTACCGCACTCGCTTCGCGTACACTCGCGTCACGTGTGACGTTTTGTTCCTGGCATTTACATACGCATCGCCTTTCTATTGAATTTCATGTTCATTGTACTGATCGCAATAATCCCTTTTCTGAAATTTCATGGCTACCTCCTTAAAGTTTACATTGTTACTTCAATTTTGCACACAGTGTACAGATTGGTAAAGTCAATATTTATCAATTAATTGTTAACATATTAATTTAATAAAAGCAGTTGACATAGATTCAAATATGATTAAACAAAAATTCTTAGACGCATAATTTTCAAGCAATATCCGTTCAAAATACCAATTATCCTGAGAATTGTAGTGAATTGAAAGTAGTGAAACACAATTTTTGATGAGGATGAAAGAAAGAGAATACCTGTTAAGGCGATATGGTACCCTAAAAATCAATAAACTGTCGAAAATATTTTTATTGGCTCATTTGATACCTCAAATCTTTATAAACATGCCTGCAAAATTTCAAAGCTTATTCTGCATTTTTTTTTATCAAGTTATGGAACAATATTTGATACTGGACAGCAACTATTACTCCCACATTTCAGATTATCTGCTAGAAAAGAGGCTGATAAAAATGAATTAATTATATTTTTTTACCACGCGCATGTAAGACTGACATTATATATGCAGTAATAAATCATTTTAAGAAAGAATTGTGCAATTCATGCAAAAATTCTAGTTTGTGAATTGTTTATTGGGAAGAACAAATGCATTTCGTCAAGATTTAAAAGTTGTGCGTGCTTTTTATGATATTATTATGAATGAAATTAAAACTTCAAAACAGATTCTCCCAAAGCACAAATACTAAATCTCATTTTGATAACTCAGATAATTAAAAATCTAATTCTCAAGATTAGAAAAACTCTCCCATTTATATATATTTGTTTTTAGTGATATATATATATATCCCATGCGTGTAAAATTCAACATTATAAAAATTAAAATATTTTAAAATATTTATTTAAACATATGCACATATACAGTATAAATTGTTATTTACGTATAAATTGTTATTTGATTTTGCTTTCATTCGTGTACAATATTTCACATGCAAAGGCTTTTAAAATCATGGAAATAAAAAATAAAGGCATGAATATTTTTTGTACATGTTGTGCATTAGCTCTGAAGTGTGTGTATTTATTTTTTTTATAATTATTAAGATAAAGTTTTTTGAAATATTGATCCTTCATTCGTTTTTTTCTATATATTCATTATTGCAATATACTGTTTAATTGTTCTACATTTGTGCAATTTTTTATGGTAAGTAGTTTTAAATAAGCCAATTAACATTTCATAAAAGTTTCAGACTATTCGATGAATATTATATCATGCTATTCATGGAATGAAAACTTCAAACTCATATTTCTCCATGTTGAATTTTTGTACACATTCATTCAAAACCCTAAGTCATTTTTGATAATTGAAGTATGGGTTTGAAATTTTTTATACGTGTTCTGAAATGTATGTTTTGAAAAGTGTGCATGGAGTTAGCTCTAACGTGTTTAGTACTTTTTCTAAAAAATTTCAAAATCAAAATTAATATTTTTTTGAGAATTTTTGGAAGTTTAGCTATAAAAAAAACGAATAACAAATTAAAGATCAGCAGCAGAAAAAAAACCATGCACAGTTTTATGTAGTATATTATAAGGTTCTTGGGAAAAAAATTTAAAGAAAAGACATATTTTAAAAAGCCTTAGATTTAGAAAACGTTTTAAAAAGTTCAAAAAATTTAAGTTATGCAAACATTTTGCAACAAATTAAAAATTTTTGTATGGAATTATTATTAAATATGAACCTTAATAAAATACAATTAAAACCAAATATCAAATATTAAAAATAAAAAAAAAATGTGAAGATGGTACAATATCGCCTTAACTCTAAGGAATAAGCCTGTAGAATTATATGGTACAGGTTTTAACTATATTAACACTTTAAGAGCTCGTTAAGGAGTATTTTGGGGGCCAAAACCTCGTTTAAAATGTTTAAAAGAATAATCCACAGAGATGAATTTTAATTAATATTACTTTCATCTCAATTTATTTTAATGATAATAAATTAAATCATGAAATAAATAAATTATTTACATTTATTAATTTGCTTTATTACAATAAAATACAATTAATATTATTGCGTTAATATAATTAAAAATAATTAACTTAATAACTAATTAGTTTTAAATTTTGATTATAATCGAATTTTTTATGAAATTCTTTTCTCGTTTTGATGTAAAGAAGAAATCAAAACAAGAAGTGCATACAATTTTATTTTATTTCAACGGAATTTAGAAATAAATGCAATTTTATACATCATATGTTTACATAAAATTCTCTTATACATCTATTTAACACAAACATATTAACTCATTCTTGTTGTTTCTAATACCTCCCGATCGAAGGGGTCAGGTGGAAGGAAGCCCACGAAATTCCGTCTTGCAAGGGGCTAGTTCACAACCGTAGTTAGCCGCAGCTTTGAACACCATGCAGTACGTCTGGGCTTCGTCCCACCCCAATTTTAAGGAAAAACTCCCTGAGGGAGACTCAGAGGACTCTTTCCCTACTACCAACCTCTCGAGAAAACTTGCGGCTCTACGAACATTTGGATTTGAACCCAAACCCTGCGGCACAGCCGTCAGCGTCACTAACATCTACCCCATCTGGGTGGCTAAAAGTTTTATATAATTAATGAACACATATTAATTTTTAGATCATTGATTTCGTAAATTTTCAATTTTCTTTAATGAATTTGAAAAAAAAGTTTATAAGATTATAATGTTTTCAATAATCAGATAGTTTCAGGTTAATATTTAAGGAGATCTTTCCGTGGGGATATATCTCAAAGAATTATATATTTTATTTGGAATATATTCTATGATTCAATATATTTTTTAAAAAAAGAAATTCTTAAAAATAGCACAACAAAAACTTTTGAAAGCTAAAAATGAACATGTGTAATAATGCTTTCTTATAAAAAAAAGTAAATAATCTTGATAAAAATTTAAGATTTATCAGAGAATCTGAGGTACCTCTATATATAACATTGACATGTCTGCAAAATATGGTCCCCATTAAAGTAAATATGTTGAATAGAAATATATGATTCACACAAAAGTTTACATTAATATTGCCATACCAAAACACAATCTTTCTCGAGTTACTTCCCAAATACAACGAGCGTCTGGCTATATTGCGGAAATGGTAGCTTTTCAATATTCCATTAAAACTCAGAAACCATTCTAAGACGCAGGAGCGAACCAAATAGTCACTGATTCGTGAAAATGAAACCCATTCGCTCGTGAAAAGAGCTCCCCCCGAAGCGGAATCAAGAAAATGATTTCGACGTCTATTTTTAGAAGTTATTCAATTCCGCGGAATGAATGAAAGCAAACACTCAAAAGCTTGTGATTGAAATTTTTGGATTGAAAACACCGTTATGGGTTGATTCAGTCTAAAACAGAGTTTTTTCTAGTGGTACTAGAATTCCGAATCATTACTTTTGCAAACAGGTATCTATTTTGCATTTAAATAGTTCTTAAAGCATAGCGGCGTGATAAGAAAAGTATAATAAATAGTATATAGCTTAAAACGTTTACACAATTTCTTAGAATTTCTTTGAACTTTTGAATTTTTAACAACTATTTGACTAACTTCTTTAAGATTTTTAATATGATTTTGGTTCTGTTTTAGGGTTAATACTGGAGGGGCGTATCTTTATACATAAAAATTCCGTGTTACCATGTTTGTCTACGATGAACTCCGAAACCACTCAACCCATCTGTATATAATTTGGCATATTGTGTTTCGTTTCGACCTAATTAAAGTATAGAATAGTTTTTATTTTAAAAAATGACGTCATATTCTTATTTCCGGAAATGTTAAGAATCCGGAAAATGGGGAATTTCACAAAATATCTCAATGCGCGCATATCACTAGAAGCGGATTTTGTTGACGAAATTGCACGAAATGTGAATGCCCGATGTATTTCGGGGCGTGGAATCTGAGTGAGTGAATATTAATGTCCCACTGTTCATCTACACGAGGGTTTTTGGGGACGGTCAGGGTAATTTTGAACCATGGTCAAGTGACGCGGACGACACCTGAGCTGGCACCCCCCTCTCCTATCTACCACACCACACCAACGGGAGGACGTTTGAGCTCTCGACAGATTTAACGTGCATCACTCCCCTACACGGCGGGTCTTCAGTGGTACTGGAATCGAACTCATGACACGCTAGCCACGATCCGTAACTTTGCCGGATAATGCCGGACGACCGTAATTTAGTATTAAAAATTAGTAGAAATCAGCATTATACCTCATTTATAAAATTAAATCTTCATATGTTGTTACTTAACAACTGTGTAAATAATTCATGTATTATAATTCATATATTATCCGGATATCCGGAGCGTCAAAAGTCTGGATTCGTTTTCGAACAGTGCAATGCTCAACAATTGTTTCGCGTGAGGCCGATTAGAAAGCGAAAAAGACTTCAACGACGACCACAGGAAGAAAATTACAGACTTTCTCCAATCGGTCCGAGGATTTTAAGAATGCGATGAAGAAGATGTAGAAACCTGGATGGCATGTGCTGCAGAATGACTGTGGATTTCAAATGCTAAATGATGACGAGATTGTGACTTCCGAGCAAGAAGAATCCGGCCCTGTCGACGATGAAACGGATGAAGATGAGGACAACAACAACAATGAAAGTAGCAAGGGTGCTTCAAATGCTGACGCGTTTCTGCGTTAGAGGCAGCAATGGAGTGGTACGAACAACAATCAGACTGTTGTCCTACTCAACTACTTCTGCTCAAGAGAATCAGAGACCTTGCAGCGAAAAAAACGAAGGTGTACAAGCACAATTCCCGCATGCGATGAGTTTCAATATTTGTATAGTGTCCGCTTTCACATACTGCATGGATCGCATTCGGTTTTCGATTATCCGAACCATCGCGTATTCGAACGGTGTCCGGTCCCGATAGATTCGGATAAACAACGTTCTACTGCACTGAAATAAAAAATGAATAACATGCAAAATTTAAAAAAAAAATTTTTTTTTTGCACTTTTAATTTCAATTTTCCGAAATTATAGGCAAATATTAATTGAACTGCATTGAATAACTTAGAATAATATTAAATCAACACATTACAACAAAGCCACAGCAACGCGTGGCCGGGTCATCTAGTAATGTAGTATAATTTCTTAAAACGTCTCCATTGTTAATATATACATAGATTATATAATGAGTGAGTGAGTTATATCAACCTCGCACTATTGGTGAGGGCTTTTGACGACGGACCTCGTAATTTTGAGTCTTGGTCAAGTGACAAGGACGACACCTGAACCTTCACCCCTTATCCAGACTACCACACTACGTCAACGTGAGCAATTTGAGCCAAAACAGATTAAACGTGCATCAGCCCCTCTACATGGCGGGTCTTCAGCGGCAATAAAATCGAACCCGTGATTGCCGGCCACGAGTTCGAAACCATAACCACTAGATTATACGATTGAGATGTTTTAAAAAATTGTATTATCTCTAAGCAGATTATACATTTTTGCATACGAATATTGCAACAATTATAGACTCAATTAATTTTACTGTGAAACTGGATTATTCTGTGATGCTTTAAATTTTATGTAATCCAGTTATGTTTTTGGAACGTTTATATACAGTGAAATACGTTTAACAGAAAAACGCCACGAAATGAAAATCACTTAACGCGAAAAGATTTCCTTTCTGGAAGTGAACAAAATACGAATACACCAACAGCGGTGGCGAGATTTAAGAGGGGTATCAAATGAAAAAGAGAAAGGGTTTCCCATGTTTCGTGGAAAGAGGCTAACTTGACTTTGAAAAACCCTCGGAATAGCCTGTGACCCGATCCAGTTTTGTTTATATAAGCTACTTCAAGCCCTTTACAAACCCATACAAAAACATCTCATCTCTCATCGGTTGGCTTTGGAATTCGGTGATGTAATCGCAGTGTGAGTTAAAATCAGTGAGTTCGGTTCACATTTCCTTTTTCTATTCAACAAAATTTTTATAAGCAATATGGCAAAGAGCTTCGGGGTAAAACAAGCTTTTTTTTCGCTTTAAATGAAGATGGAGCTTCTTAAGGCTGTTGATCAAAAACCGATGAAAACGGAAATCTAAGGCTAAATTTTGCATTCAATTTCATTAGGTTTTTGTGATTTTTTTAGTTTTTCAATGATTTTTATTAAAGGCATGCCTTATATACATATCTGTGTAAATAAAATGTACTCTAATAAACTCTTGATTTTGTTGAATATATATATTTTTTATGCAATACCCTTTAAGGTATCCGACTACTCGCAACGCTTTTTTTTGAAAAAATGGAGATATGGAGATTTTTGTTGTTTTTCTTTTTAGATTTCTTTAATACAATTTAAGAAAAATATGCTAAAATTAAGAAGAAAAAAATTATTGTTACTAAAATGGGGAAAAACTGGTTAAAATTTACAAAATATAATCTAAACGTGGCCCATTCCTTACCAAAAGTTTATGAACAAATTTAAAATTTTTCAAATCTGATGTATTGTTATGTTATTCATTTTTGAAATGACCTTCAGGATAAGAGATATTTTAATTTTTACAAAAACTAGAGCACTTTATCTTTGTTATTATTTGAAATTGCTTAAAAAATCTGTGATTATATTAACATAAGGGACTGTAAATTTTTGCAATAAAACAGTGACTGATAAATCTGAAGGTTAAAACACTTCTACTATTATACATAACATACACAAAAAATTTCAGTTACTTATTTTTAAAATTTTTTTATCAATCGCTGGCCCCATTTGAGCATTTAAAAAAACACATTTCGAGTAATGCTTAAACTAATGGCATCTGCCTTTACTAAAACACTTGTAGTTTTTGTTCTAGTGAATGGATTCACAAACCTAATTCACAATTTAGGGCAATCGGATACCTTAACACGAAAAAATATTTTCAATCCCCTTAGCTTCGTGTTAAACGATTTTCACTGTATTATCCACTTTTTTAGAAATTATTATACTGATTCTTTGAGGTATATTCACTCATAGAGATTACAAGAAAAGGAAGAGATAAAATTTATAATTTCTCTCCTCTCTTCATACACACACACATAGAGAATGATAAAGATTAAAAATGTACTTGATCCCCTAAATCATAGGTTCTCAACGTGGGTGGTAACGCCCCCTTGTGGGTGTTTGAGGCTTTCAGGGGGCAGTAAAAGACCCAGAGAAAGCTAGGGGGCGTTGAGATGGCACGCAGGGGACTATATTAACCAAATATAATCTAAAAGAAGACTTAAAAAACACGCTGATTATGTACTAACAAAAGTAAATTTTATATAATACTTCTTACTGTGATCGTATATATTTAACTCATTTCTGTATCAAATGTACGAAAATTCACATATTTCGGTAATTCGGGAAATGGATGAAAAACTTAAAGATTACGTTACATTCAGACCTACATTAAATTGAATATTATGGTGCATTTTAATTTCTGTGCACTTGTTGTCTTTGTTTATGAACAGTAGGAAACATGTTTCGTCCACTGCATTTCATTGCGTATATTATCCACGAAACATAATTAAATATGTTAACCAAGAATAAACGTGTGATTCTTTAAAGGCTGAAACTGTCCATTTAGATTTATTTTGAAAGCAATAGTTTATTATGAATTTCTTCGTATCATCACCCCCGCCCCCTGCCTGTCTTTATAACAGGTAAGCTAAAACTTTTATTCCACCTTTTTAAATGGAAAAAAAAATTCATTAGCGTTTAATTCCAACAATATCCTATCTATGACTAAAATATATAATATTACACATTTAAATATATTTGTGGCAATATTTATTTCAGATTCGCAAGTAAAAAAATTGGGGTTATAGAAAAAAAATTAAATTAAAAAATATATTCTATTTGTAATAGAATATTTTTAAAAAAAATTTAACTCTCATTTTCACCATGTATTATGTGCACTCTTATTTCTCTAAAGTGGGAAGGAGCGGTATCGAGAAATATTCACTGTAAAAGGGGGCACCAGTTCAAAACAGGTTGGGAACCTATGCCCTAAATAGATAATCATAAAATATTGTTACAATTATGGAGGGTTATATGCAGTAACCTTTGATATTGCATTGGATCGTCTCGCGATGTGATACATGCCGTAGCACGATCTGGCATTGAATAGGTAATAAGGTTGTCAAACTCACAAATCTTTAACATTCCCCTCTAAGTTATGCATAGTGGGGCATCTGATGTTTCAGCCGGTCCCTGATATATTTAATGGAGGACATATCCAAGAAGCGACCAGGAATGGAAGAGTCTGAAATTGACGTAGGAAGCCCTGAATAATTTAATGAATGTGAATTATTTTACTGGTAAACTGCACTTGGAATATCAGTTAAGAATGCAAGTGCGTGGAGGGGTGATATCTTATGAATGTCCCACATATCGTCATTAGGAGGAGCGGTTACTGTAGGTTATGTTTCGGAAAACTAGCAATTGGCAGACTTTAGAGCAGAGATACTCACCCTGCGAACCTCCGAGCCTTTTTATGTAGCCTGGTCATGATCCATTGCTCTAAGAAATTGTTTTATTTAAGACTATGTATTAAAAATTTGGTGGGAAATTCTTTAACAAGAAATCAAATATATCAATTTGCTGTCAATGTCGTGCGACTGCGAATTGATATTATTTTTCTATTTGTAACGGTTACGGTTAGTGCAGTGCTTCTAAAAGTTTCAATATTAGCGACCCAATATTCATTCATAAGTTTCATCGCGCACCCTCATACAATTACAATGTATTGAATTCAATAATACAATACTTTGATCCTAAAACTACGGTACGACTTACACCGGCGTATATGTCTCACTCAGCCAAAGCATTAATTTCCCCGGACGTATATATACGTCTTTCCTAAGTACGATTTTTTCTGTGCACTGCTATCCATAAAACTATTCTGAAGGTTTTGGAATACAATAAAAGGACCTTGGCAGTGTTTGTGAAGGATTTACTTATTTCAGATTATTTTGCTTCTTTATTCCCCCCCCCCATTATATCACATACGCGCGACTACGTAGAAAACCGTTGCCATTGGGAAGCGAATCGCGTAACTTTTAATTGGCAGTTAAGGGATTAATTATAAACCGTACAAATTATCAAGATAAGTGTTAATTTTTGTATATAATTTTATATATGACAATCCCATGGGGCTACTGGTAATTATTAAACTTGTTCTTAACTTAGTATTGTTAAATTAATTATAAAATACATTGTGTAGCATCGATACATTTATAAGTGTAATATATCAATGTAAATGTGTATTTTATTTTTTATTATGAGAATGTATTTTGTTTGTTTTCTTTCAGTAAATAATTTTTAAAAAATTATCTATTGTTTTCGACTTTTCAATATGCTTGCGCCCCCCTCGTAGAGTTGTCACGCTCATTTTCACGAAGCATCTAGAAATGGTTCTTAAGCAAACAGGATTTTCGACAGCCCTTTCATACGGCTCGACCTACAACACGCAACTGAAGAAGCAGATAATTGGGAGCTACGAGTAGCTTTGAACAGAAATCGCCTGTGTCCCTTTACACGTGGTAATGAGAATGCCGATTTTTTAGCCAGGGCGGCGGCTGAGGAGAAAGTTAGCCCTACTGCGTCTCTTACGTTCTGTGAATTATCCTCCCTAAGGAAGATTGAACTCAATCAACTTGAAAGAACTCCTTCTAGTCATCCTAGGTACTTCGGAAGAAATCCAGGAGGTTCATTCAGGTTTATGCCTAGGAAATACCAAACTGCCTTCTCGCGCTTTGTGAGTGGCCATATAAAAGCTCTTCGTCAGGATCAGAAGATATTTCCGGAGTGCCGCTGGTGGTATTCCGAGCTGGTTTCTCCTGCCCACACCTTGGTTTGTTTGGATTTTAAAAAGGACAAGGTCCTTCAGGACACTCTTCTGTTTTTAGAATTTCTAGATTTTTTACTGTATTCACGAAGATTGTCAAGCATTGCTAGATAATATGAAATTAGAAACAACAACACGTGGTCAACTGGAACTCCCTACTACTCGGAAACCACGTTCTCCTCATCACTAGTTAACTGAAAGATACTGTGGAAGCCTACCTCTTCACACGTGTCCCCCTGTATATTGAAAATATAAAAGATTTTATTACATCTTTGAACCCAACCATTGTACCGGTGATTCCGGCACTCCCTTTTCAATCAACTTTGTGCCCGCGTGTGAAAGAAACTTTCTTTCCTCTTCACACTAGACATGAGGTGGAAGGAAATGAGTTGATTGGCACAACGCTGCCTCGAGTGAAGCCGACCTTACATCTACTTACAGAGTGAAATAGGCCATTGGGCTTCGTGAATGCTTGGCCCGCTGTCCTTCGAACATCTCGCCCCTTTGTCCCTGCAGATCAGGAATATCCTACACGAATATCATCAAAAATCGACTGTTTCAGCCTTCTGATTGCAAAGTCAGAATGATCAGTTTGGCGAGCTTTATCCTGGAGAAACTAGTATGAAAGCATTTTAAAACTGAAGGTTAATGAATTTTCTAAGAATAATTCTTACGAATGATGAAGTGTGAATCAATTATCAATCGCATTCATCATTTATTAGTTGAAAAAATGATTACCTAAAAATGATGGACTTTTATGAACATTATAAAGCATTTTATAAAGGAAAATATTAAAATACTTATTTTGACTATTTTCTTTCAGTGTGACGGCCAAGATATGACGAGCAAGCTGAAGGAAATGAAAGTACACTCTATATTATTCCTCAATATATCAAAGTAAGTGAAATTATATCAACATCGGATATTTTATTAGAAGTTCTCTCTCTCTCTCTATATATATATAAATAATATTAATAAAAATATTAAAATATTTTTAAAACTAAGAAAAATTATTAAAAGTTTTCTGTAATATTAAAAATGTTAAAAAAAACTATCACAAGAGTTCTTTTTATACTAAGTCGTGTATAATTTATGTGTTTCTACTTATTTTAAATACGCCAGAGAGTCTCAGATTTTAATAAACTAATACTAAAAGGCAGTCTTGTCACTTACATATGTTGGACTTTTTGAATTACGCTAAAATTTAATATAAAATAATAAAATTTTGAAATTTATAAGGAGATATGGGGAAGCTTCGCACACATCAAAAATGTTAAATGCCAGATACTTATATCTGAAAGAAAACTAAAAAAAAAATCACGTGAAAAATTTAAGCCCCTGTTGTTAAAAATGAGGTAAAACAGAAACGCTTATACCAATGACTTTAATTCGAATGCTTCCCAGAGTTGATAAAAATATATAAAATTGTTTAATACTACCAAATTTATCGAAAAGTCTTTTTAATGCAATAGTTAATTTGCGTAATAAATGTTTTGCCAAAAAATCATATCATGTATTCTTGGTTTATTTTCAGATTGTGTATGTTTATCATATTTATTTACATTTATATAATAATATATTTGCTTTTAATATTTAATTTGGTTATACCAATGTATTTGGTCTAACTTAACTTAGGTCTCAAAATGACTTTATGAGGTCTAATTTCATTGCTAACAGTGTTAAATCGCCCCAGAGTTTTTTTTTAACGCAACAGGCATATTTTAAATTAAAAAATTTAACTTAACTAGGTATTTTACAAATTTTTAGTTTGAAAAATACAATAATAGGAAGAAAAGCGTTAAAAAATTCTAAAAATACCAAGTTTAAAAGAATTAGGAAGGAAATTTAAGTTGTGTGCGATTAAATGTATTTGAGAATAACGAAATTATATCTTGAATCCACATTCAACACGTTCAACCCATGTCAGCTACAATAGTGTTTGGGAATATTTTTAGTACTTTAAGAAGTGAAGTTCACAATATCAATTCCTCCTTCTGAATCAAATCTAAGAACCACGTAATATGCTAATTTATACACTGCAATTCGTTGCTGCTATTAGCATAATTACCACCCCGCCAGTATGGTGGATATGACAGGACCACGGTAGCCCAGAGGTCAAGGTATCGGATCGTGGCTGGCATGTCATGAGTTCGACTAAAGATCCGCCGTGTAGGGGAAGAATGCATGTTAAATCTGTCAATTCTCAATGCCCTTCCCGCTGGGAAAGAGAGAGAGAGAGTTGTGTTAACGTCGCACCATAAGGCTCCACGATGGCTATTGGTGACGGACCTCGTAATTTTGAACCATGGACGACAATTCACCTTCTTTTTCTAAGTACCACGACACATAACGGTAGGACATTGAGCCTCGGCAAATGTAACTTGCATCCACTCATCCACTCACTGGACTCGGCGGGTCTTCAGTGGCACTAGGCTCGAACTCATGACACGCCAGCCATGAGTCTGTGACCTTGACCACTGGGCTACCACGGCCACATACTTCCATTGGTGTGGAAGCTCAGAAGGAACAGACTGCCAGCTCAAGTATCACCTTCGTCACTTGACCAGGGGTCAAAATTACGAGGTCCATCACCAAAAGCCCTCGTGTGAGCCCTGAACAGTGCGACGATAATATTCACTCACTCATGGTAGATATGACACTCGGCTTGTAATCGAATGGGATTGGATTTGAATCCTGAATAAGGCAGGGATGTATCTCCAGGAAAAGAAGTCGGACTTTCACCTGGAATGGACTTCCGTCTCGATTGGAAAGCAGCGCAGCCCTTCGGTTTTATGCTGGGATCATCATTTTTAATAAAAAAAAAGTCTACATTCTTCTGTGATTGTATTGTATGTTTCTGTTCATCTATCTCTCGTCTTTCGTATGTATCCCAGAATGAAACGCACGACATCAACAACATAAGCATAATTGTATAAATAGCTTTCTGAAATGAACCCTGTCGTGGTACTTCCTCATGTTGGTTGAGGTGGAAATCTCGTTGATAGTTGGGGTTCGCGGGAGGATTCAAACGAAGCATAGATAGAGAAGCCAATAAATCGGACACGAAATGATTACAAACAGGTATTTGTAATGGTTAGCTTTTATTAATTCACAAATGAGTATGCGATATGCAGACAAAACAAGATAAAGGGTAATAAATGTAGGAATCTAACCGAAATGTTCCAAAAAGTTAGATTCTTCAGATAGCGGAGTTTTTATTTGGCGGGGTGTCTAGGGATTTTTTTACGAAGTATGGGTTAACGTTGAAAAAAATAGACAACATAATTTAAAGAAACTAAATAATTTATTATGAGTTATAGGAGAGTATTTACAGGGAGAATATTTACAAAATAGAAATTAGAACATGCAGACATTTATAAATATAGGAAAGTTAGAAAATTACTTTTGGGAGGACGTTAGAGATTAAATAAAACTCATTATGGGATGCGCTGGTGACTTCCCGCCTAAGGTCGGCGAAACAAGCGTGGACGCTCGAAGACGCTGCTTCGTTGTCGAGTGTTAGTGGGCCTCTCCCGAAATTAAATCGCGTCAGCGTTTTAATAAGCACGCTAGATGGCGTTGCTGTGGAATGCTGTTTTTGACTAAAATTGCCGTCTTCTGCAAAGGGATATGATCTCTTTACAAAAAGAGTTCCATGGGATACCCTACATAAATAATGGGTTCTTATCTGAAAAGAGATCCAAGCTCCAAAACTTACCAAAAAGAAATCCTCCGATATCTTTTAATTTTCAACTAGCGACGCATTATAATTCAGGCAGTATTGTCCACAACACCTCCTAGTAACTATATCCATTATTATTTATTGCAATTTGGCAGTGATGTTCATATGCTTAAGGTGCCATTTTGGCTGAAGGAAGAAACCCAAGTTATCGAGAGGATAGCTCATTATTAGGCCCGTCTTTTTTGGTGAAAAAAAGAATGAATCGAAAAGAGAGAGAGAGAGAGAGAGAGAGAACCATATTATGATAAAGGAAGCAATAAAAATGAGAGCAATACTTGCATTTTCTAATTTATTTACAAAATTTATTGAGCCACTATATGCTGGAACTAAAGAAAAAGAACATTATATAAATTTTGAAAATAATACTTACTAGTGAAATTTTGTATAAACACATTGTAGAATGTTTCAAATCAAAAGTCACACACATAATAATACAGTTAATGTATAATTGCTTCAACATACAATTTATACTGCTCAAATGTTAATATAATATTTTTGGGGGGGGGGAATATTATATTACTGTTTGAGCAGTTTAAATAATAAGCAGGTACTTGATTTGATCTTCGCACAGCTTATTTCAGATTGGAAATGCGTAGGTTGTTAAAGAAAATGACTTTCCCTAAAAGAAGGGAAAAGTACTTATCGAGAAGGGGAATTTGTAAAAATAGGGATTTTCCCAAGGGAATGTTTTCCTTTGTTTACCAAGACAAAAGAGAAAGAGGGGGTGTTTTTATCGGTGCAACCACTGCTTTGAAATCACAGCCTACGTTTATTAACAATGGAAACAAGAACCTGAAAACTAACGATAAGGTCTTTCGAGACAAAAACAAAAAAAGAAAAAGCAATTTATGTTATTATCTTTTAGGCGGATTACAGCGGCAAAAAAAGAGACTCCGATGCATGAATTTTTAACCTTTAAAGTGTAGCGAATGGAAAGGAATGTTTTGGGGGATGTTATTTTTTTCCTTTGAAATATTATCTTATTTGTTTGTGTGAGGGGGGGGGGATAAAGGATTTTCTTCGTAAACAAGAACCATTTAATTATTTTAAAAAGTTGAAAGAGAAAGCAATTTTGGAACCCAGAATAGAATTAATTGAATAAAGTCAGATTTTTGCAGAGATTACTAATTTGCTTTAGAATGAAATATTCTGGAAGTTATTTAATGCTTTGAATGGCTTTCAAATAGAATGATATAAACTTAGGGGGGGGGGGCGGGAGCACCATTTAAAAATACGGAGTAAACACAATTCAATAATTATTTTTTTATAATTATTATCAAAATTAATGAATTCGAAAGGAATAATTAAAAATCTAGCAACAATTGTACTGGAGTCCAACATCTGGCAATGGTTGTGTTTAGGGGGAGGAGGAAAACACCAAACGAGATTAAGAAAAAGATCGGTGGAGTGGAACCGAGGCAAGATGAGAAGGCGAACCAGGGAAGATGTTTGACTTAGGCTGTCGACGATGACTGAATTGATTATTATTTGTGTTTGTAATGTTTTATGTCCCTTAATGAATCACTTTACAATTAAAATACTCGTGAATAGTTAACGCTATTCCTTTTTATTTGTTGATTGAAACATAACACTGTCATTTCATCTTTACAATCCGGTAAAAGAGAAGGTTCCTGATACTTCATTAATAGCTGTAGAACATATAGTTTGAAGAACTTGAAGATTTTTTTGTAAGAGGCAAATTGAGACTGAATAAAAAAGCCACACATAGAAATTACAAAAATCAAAACCTCACGATGTTATTACAAATTGGCTTGTGGCAGATCTATACGCGATCTCATACTAATAGTCCTCTTAGGTATTCTTTGGGGCCAGCAAAATTCATCAATCTTCTCCAAAGAAGAAAACGTGATATGCAAATTAGGTTTATTATATATAGTTCTAGTTCGCGAGTTAAAGGGAGTTAGTAAGTTAGAAGTGAAGAGAATAGATAACAGAAATTTAGAAGGTTATAAGTTTAGTTAACTAATGGTTAAGATTACCTTAATGGTTAGACAGGCCTTGTAAAAGATTATAGCCAGGAAGTGTTATAGATAAATTAAATTGATTAGAAGACTGCCTACAGTTCAGGTATTGTCACCTCTCTGTTACGTTGATATTTAAAGTATTAAAGTGTTAAGCGGACATAAGTTACATATCCACTGTGTAAAGTAATATTAGGGAGGAACTATTATTATAAAATAGTTTAGTAAATGTATTCTCCCAAACTAAAATCTCGTCTCTTCCCTCTGTTGTCTGACTAGATCATCCTGTTATAGTGTTGCATTGAATTGTGTTCGAGTCGATTAAAGTGCTAAATAAAATAATTGGAAATTATCATGTCGAATCATCCTTCACTTCCTTCCACGCCTTTAGCTGGGTCACTAGGTTTGTTACAGACTTTCCAAACAAGGAAGTATTTAATTTGCTCATGTTTTATTTTCTAACCCTAAATATATTGAGTATTTCAAAATTCTAAACTGTGTATATAAAAACTATTCTTCGTAGTTAAAAAAGTAAGTTTTCTTACGGAAAATCAGTTCAGAATCACTTTGGTCACTTGAAGATGTTACTTTGCACTTGGTTACAGTTGACGTTTCTTGACACAGTTTCATTCGACGTAGTTGCTAATCAAGTTTTGTAACGATGATTTGTTAGTTACTCACTTGTATATGTCGCAGTAACCAGAATTATACGATAGGAAACTCATTCTGCAATTTTAAAGTCCTTTCAAAAATTCTTATCAATTACAAAAAGAAAATTATTTGTTTTAAAAATTTAAGTTCCATGTCTAATTTATATTCTACTTCTATATAACTGCTCTTTTTTACTTCTTAAACATTTCCTTATATATATTCACAATTAAATATTTTAACTTTTTTCAGTTATGGTGGTGGCACAAAACCCTGGGGAACTTCCGGGTTCAGTCAGTTTCAGTCTCCAGCAACGGATGATGGCATGATTGAAGTCATTGGGCTCACAACATATCAACTAGTAAGCATTTTGCTGTTATTTGGCTACTATTTAATTTTTTTTATATCGCTCGGCGAGAATTTTATTTTTTCTATTGTTTGGCTAGTATCTTATAAATAAAATTATATAATCAGTAACCAATTTGTTATGAATGTTTCTTCTTGTTCTTAATTTTAGTTTTGTCTCAAAATCATTCATAAATGCAATGGGTATATAAAACAATCAACGATCCGTAAGAGCTGCATTTAAAAGCATTTTCAAATCCTGTTTAGTACTCGAACAGAAACCTGTTCCGAACTGTATCTCTTCATTCCAAGAACAGGAGATTCTGCAGATGCTTCTGTTCTTTTCCATCTGTTCAGATATATATATATATATATATACTTCTCGTTCTTTTTCATCTCTCACTCTGTTCAGTTGCTCCGAGTTCTTTTTACTGCTATTTATTGATTTAATCTGTCTGCTATATTTTTTTCACTTAATATTCATTCGCATGTGCACTAATGCTTTCTTTAGAAACGTAATCTGTTCTTTAAAAGGAATTCTAGTCATGTATATTTTCGCATCTATTAACTTTAAAAGGTGACTGGTATTCAAGAATAATAATTTGAGTAATAAGAAAATTCATATTACCCCGAAAAATTTTTAAACAACCAATTTTTTGTAATTTGAATATAATTTAATATATAATTCTTTCAAACTGAGCAATTTTTATTAACTGAACCCTTTTGAACTTGGAATACATTTACAAGTATATTGGAATTTTTGAGCTTCTTAATTACCTAAAATATAAATCGTTTCGTCATTAAACTTCAAAACTTAGAGTCAAAAACGGGGATTTTATGGTTTTTAATTGTATTTTTAATTATCAATTCAATTTATTTTTATAAACTAAGCCTAAAACTCTTATGTTCTAATTATATAAATATGTATTTATTATTTTAATAGTAGTTAAATTTAAATCTGATTATATTTTTTATCGTTTTAATTATATTTATGCAAATGTTAAAGAGAATTTTTCATACGTGTGCTTAACAATATAAATGAATTTATTAATCAAAGAATATTTTTATTGCACTATTTACATGTATCTCAATAAGATTTACGATTACGAAATCAGATATATGGACATTAGTGCAATATTTGGCATTACCATATTGCTATAACGATCGTTTACATTCGGGCTATGAAATATTGAAAAAAAATATTAATATTTCTTGGATGCCTACTGTTTTTTAAATAGGATTACAGAAATAAAAGATATGATAGATTTAAAAGTAAACTAGTACTTATAAAATTGGGATTAAATGTATATACACAATAACTTTTATTCATATGTAATACAAACATTTGGAGGATTGTATAACTTTTGCATTTAAATTTTCCATTTCCTTGAAAGGATTTTATATCCTAGCCATCCCAGACATTTTAGATTCAGAAAACCTGTCTCTGAAATTGACTTTTAAAAAGAAAATATTGCTGCATCACATTCTTTCTTTCAAATTTGGGTACTATAAATTTTACTTCAATCTTTTTCTGCTTGATTTGGTCCGCCATTTTTTAGTTTGGAATTCTTTGAAACTAGATTTTCAGCACTCAGAACTTCATGTAAATTTTGTGAGGGAAACTTTTTAGTACTTAAAGAAGTGGAATTTTTATTCCAAGTGCATCCATAAAAATATTTTTAGTGTTGTAGTATGTTAACGAAACAAGCAGAGAAAAAGGATTGCAAAAAGGATTTGTTTTCATTATTATTCGAAATGTAATTGGCGGTATGGAATGGAAATCTATATATTTATTTCTGAAAAGATTAAACAAACATTCTATAAAAGTTGACCTTTAATGACTTTTTATTACTCCTGAATCATTTTCCCTTATTCGTATATATAAAAGTACTTAAAACATTTATATGAGTCGGTGAAGTTTAAGGAAAGATAAAGAACATTTACCAAAAGTTATTAAATTAACAGTTATAGCAAAAAGAATGTTCCCATATTTTTATGGCGGGAAAAACTAATTTCCCTACATTGTGATGAAAATACGAGGCGTGTCAGGAAACTAAGCATCATTTTGAAAAAACTCGCATAAAAATCTTTTTTTAAAAAAATAAAATTTATTTTTACAGAAAAGAGCA